>LPNX010609812.1:89239-121248 GCA_001517045.1 Pseudotsuga menziesii
GGATGCCAAGCAGATTAGCACGTCTTCCATCTCGCCAACTACCTTGACGTCAGTCCTATCCAACTGCACCACTTTCCATGTGGTTGGCTTGGGCTGCCCATTTATTTTCTTACAAACAGATATGGGCATGACATTAATCGACGCCCCTGAGTCCGCTAGACAATTGTGCACATTATGATTAAAAATTTCAAAAGTTAAAAGGAAAGGCGGGGGTTTGGTTTTAGACTTACCTCCACTACTAGCTTCCCCAATTTCTTCTTCTTGCTGCAGCTGATTGTCAGTGGGCATCTTTTCTTCTTTTGTTTCTAATGCTTTCAACAATCTTTCTTTCTGCTGAGGTATTTTGCACATTTCAAACAGCGGGACGTTTTCCTTTATCTTCTTTAAATATTCAACAATGTCATATTCGATTAGTTTTCTAGTGGACTGAGGTTTATTAACGCTCACATTTTCTTCGCTTGGCTTAGGCGGTGTTCTAAATTGCCTCAGATCCTGGCTGGTAATGGTAAATTCTGGAATCTGATCAGCCACGGATTTGTCTTGAAATTTATTTTTGATATTTCTTTGCAGCCTTCGAATCTTTGGGAGCAGAAGACTGTCATCACTAACCTCCCCTTTTCTCCTAGTTGTGACGTTAGCTTCTCTGATATCTTTGCGTTCCTGAGTGTTTTCTTCTTCCGCGTCTAGTACTGAAATAGAGCTCCATAAGGCCATAGTCTCTTCTTCTTGTTCTTTTGTAGACGTGGAAGAAACTTTTTCTTTCCTTTCATCATCATCTTCTTCCGTCAATCTTGAATCCAGCATCTGATTCATGACCAATGTCATCGAATTTATCCATTGCGGACAGTTCTTTTTGGAATGGGGATGTTGATGAAAAGTACAGAAATTTTCCATCCCTATCTCTGTGAGGTTCATGGATGCAGTTTTCTGAGAGGGGGGAAGGGTCTCGTTGCTATCCTCCCTTTTCTTATAATATGGTCTAAAAAACTTTTGTGCTTCTTTTTCCTTCTCCAAGTCTATGACCTTGTTAGACAGCTTCTGCACCATCTTGGCCATACCTTCGTAATCTGGTGTTTTCTCCTCTTTGGTCTTAGTAAATAGCAGCATTCTCCTTTTCTCCCCCGACTGTTCGGGATAGTCTTCAATGCTCTCCCTTTCTGCTTCCACTACTTCTGCCTCTTCATAAGTCTCCGTCAAAGTGGGCTTGGCCCTACCTTTTGCGAACATGGCCAGGTCAGGACCCAAAGCTGAAGTATAATACTCGATTAGGACCTTTTCTGAAGGTTTATCCACATCAGAGAAGTTTTTAAGGTATGCTGTAAACCTTTGTGTAAAACTGTGCACTTTTTCCTTCTTTTCTTTTTTCAAAGCACAAAGTCCTTTCATAAGGGCAGCATGAGTCTTTTGGACCGCGTACTTACTTATAAACATTCTTTCGAAGGTGTTCCAATCTGGAATAGAATTGGCAGGAAAACCAAAATACCAAGAGGCTGCGGCTCCTTTAAGGGTATGTGGGAAGAGTCTACAAACTACATCTTCATGGTCCCCTGCCCTTAATCCTTCTATAGCTAAATAAAAACTCTGCAAGTGGTCGTCTACCAATATCTTCTCATTGGGATCAAACTTAGGTAATAACTTTTCGAATGCTTGAGGTAGGTCGTGCAAAGGTGGGGTCAGATTCAGAGGTGATCTGGATTTCCATGCAGGTGGTGGGTTTGGAGGATTAGGAGGCTGGTTTGCGTTAGCTGCTGCCATTAATCGAGGTGGAGAGTGCGGAGGTGAACCAACCGGGGTATGAATAGGAGAAATATAAGGGGTCTCAGGGCCTTCTTGATTCAAAGGTATCTCTACTTCTTGTAAGGCAGTCTCTACAAGTTCTTGCCAGTCTCCAACCAACACCGAATCTTCTATTACAGGGCGGTCTTTCTTCTTGTATTCTCTTCTAGGAAACTCGGGAATAATTGGCAATCCTCCGATCTTCTTTACATACGCACGAGTATGTCTTCTTAGATCATTTACAATTTCGTTGCGAACAGGATACAGATGTTCTTTATTTTCTTCCTCTGGGATTGGATTTCGTGGTCCACTACTTTCAGAATTGTAACCAGCGGAATAATCTCTGTAAAACGGGTTTCCTCGGCCAGCCATGCACTGGCGGCCCTCCTTCTAGCGCCAAAACTGTTGTGGCCTATGAATTCGCAGGAGGCAACAGTAAGGGATTCTCCCCAATCAGCGTTCCCAACTAGCCCGCTGACTGTTTGGGATAGGGAATCCGTCCGGTTTGCGGTCCGGCTACCGTAGGTCAAAGTAACAAACACAGGCTTTACCGGTTGCGGCCCGGCCCACCGAGTTTTTGTATTTTGACTTAAATAAATGATATACACGTGCCTAAATAAATGTAGGGTGATCTAGATGCAAGGAGCGGTCACAAAGTGATGCGCAGGTTCTTACCTCTCGTCTTAAGCTCACAAACAACTAAACCAGATACAAACAGAAATAAACTAACTACCTAAACTATCCCTAGGGAGCGAGGTTATCATCTTAACTAAGCAATACAATATCACATACGGTGAGAAAAAATCACAGATAGCTGATACTCTTCTCACGGTACATAACAAAAAAAACTTACAAATATTCAAATAACCAGATAGCCGATCATTCTATAACAACGGTTATTGCTCTTAGTGACAATGCATCCCAGAAAAATACTGAAGAATAGTTAACAAGAACTTAGGCTCAAAACGTCAAATATCCTTACAGCAAATGAAATACAGCTAAAAAAGAAATAGTTCCTCTTCAACATTATTCATTGAATTGCATTGGTACATTTCACTTCTTTACTCTTTCCAACAGGCCAAATTGCAGTTCACTTTGCAAAACGAAGTAATTCCTCTTACAAGTCAACCATTACAAAATTTTCTAAGGGAAAAAGCCTTTTTCCAGTCTTCATTCCTCCTATTTAAACTACAACTGATGTCCTCTCGGTTCCCTCAGCGCGTGACCCTTCAGCGCCCTTGACGATTCAGTTTCTCTTCTGGTCGTTGCGTTTTCTTCAATCATTTCAATAGGCGTTTACCCTCTGACAGTAACTGCTGAAAACGCCTCATCGGCACCTCTGTCATCCGCTTGGGTTGTCCTTTTCCTCGCCGTAGGCCGCTCTAGCGATCCATGTGATTCTCCCTGCATACAATTTAAACGCATTATCCACTAACTTGAGACATTGGACATCACAATTTTTTAACTATGGTGAAAAATCCACAAAAGCTGGCCTGGTTCGTTCGGGCGAAAAGTTCACGGTAAAATGAAATGGCGGTCGGGCAGTACTTGGATCGGATGAGACAAAGTTTCTGCACCGGATGGGAGAAGGCTCCAGGAGCCGCAACGGTGGAGGATCACCAGAAGAGGGGGAGTGAGAACGTAGGCGCCATAGGAAATCAGGCGGCAAAGGGAAGTGGGTCGGAAGCTGAACAACTCTGCCACCCACAACAGCGGACGGAATGCAGGTCAGAGGTAGACGACGGGAGCGATAGGTCGAACGTCGGACGACAAACGAGTCGGAGGCCAACTTCCCCCTTCCGGCCGCAACGGCGGGTGAGATAGAACTCTGGAGCAAGCGATTCACACCCACGAATCGGGCGTCGGGAGACACTTCAATCGGGCGGAGACTTTGGTCTAGGAGCCGCAACGGCAGGTGAGATAGGACTCCACTTCTTCCAAAAGAGGCCCGATCCAAAGGGAAAACTAACAGCGCTAAGGCCCGATTGTGGCCGAAAAAGAAAAATCTTGCTAAGGCAAACTTTTACACTCTATGGGCATTAAAAATAACCAGACCACACGACTCATATCGAACTGGACGAAGCAAGCAATCAAAAGGACGTTCAACTTCAAACGCAAAGATAATCTCAGAGACGTCAAGCTTTCAACAATCGATTCAGGCAAATAAAGATAAGGCGGGGTCCCAGATTTTAAATGAAAAACTAAAATCGGGGAAAAGGTTGCGGCAGCAATAGGACCCTACTAGGAAAACATGCTCCCAGACCCGACACAAAAACAAAGAAATCAGAGCAATTCAAGTACATTGAATACCGAAAAATCCCCAAAAAGAAACAACTAGGAACCTCCCTAGTATGGTCACCAATTCTATTCTGGAGAGAAACTTCCTATGGCTTGGGGTGTACCACAAGAGACAAATAGACTATAGAAATCAATACCTTCCCAATATGTAAGAGAAACCAAACATCTAACATTAAAGGATCTCGAATCATACCTTATTCTGGACGGTTGAAGTAGATCCCCATTGAGATTTTTCCAATCCCGCTTGCGCTAGTAATTTCTCTCAACAACAGCAAACAAGACAAGCATGCTATATAATATGGTGTTAGATATACTCTAGTATATATAATCAACAATTTATAAGCAATTAAACATATCCATGGATTCAATATTCATTCAATTGCACATTAAATGGACGGGAAAATATATTTCTATTAATCAAATCAGAGATTACACAAGTGACAACCTCTGTCGGCACATCTGCGAACCGGAGAAACTGATTCCTCCACCTAGGCCTCCACCACCTCAATCCTCCATCTCTCAATATCAAAATCACAAGCAAAGGAAAGCTTGGGAAGAACACAAAGTGCTGCAAAGGGACAAAGGGACGCAGACTCAAGTATAAGCAAGCTATGACAACAATGGACTATAGTTTCCTTACTCTTCAATTCCTCTACTTCAATGTATCCAAGGGATTACTAATATAGCACTCCAACAGGGTAATGGAGGGTCAAATTTGAGCGATCTCAAGGCACATGGAAGGCTAAGAGTCAAGTGGTTCGGACACTCATTAAGGAAAACTCCAAAAATATTTTGACTTATGCACACATCCTGATGTACACGGGTTTGAGGTCAATATCCGTGTATATACACAAGTATGGGATTCAAAGTCATGTACAACAATAAACAGGTGGTTTAAGGGATGAAATTGGAAACATCAAAGTATAATATTGATCCATGTGGTCCAAAGAGTCCACAGAGGGACAAGGAAGGCCATGAATATGTGATCAACCATGTGTGATAAAATCAGTTGTAACACTAGAGATGCACATTGGTCGTCGAAAGAGGAAACAAGCATCAGGGTCCAGGAAAAACAAGAGAAAGTTAGATTTTTGATGTTTTAGTCCAAGAAAAATATGTATTTTTATGTACAAGCCAGAGTTAGAGTATAGGGGCGTGGTCTAGGATAGATGTACTTTTGTTTGCACATGTACATCAAATATTTTTTTGATACATGTACATAATGAAGTCTCGATGCATGCACCCGCTCCATCATGTTCCTCTTTTCTATGTCCATTCTCAAAATAGTTCCAAATATGTGGCACCTTGTGCCTCTTGTGGAGAATACACAACCATTGGAAGACACGGTATTTTTTGAATTGCCCCGCACAACCATCAGACCAAATCCAATGTTGTTCCATCTGTATATTGTTCTCCTACAAGTGTTTGTAGAACAATTGAAAGTTGTGTTTTACAAAATCCAAGTCATGACACCTGTCATCACTTATGTAAAAGTGATACTCCTTCAATATAACCCTTTTCTCTTCAATACTATCTGCCCCATGTCTATAGGTGATATGGACCATTATTTTGACCTAGTCTAAGTGATAATATTGACTCTGAATCTCGTTCTGTGGTTGAAGAGTGTATTTTTCCATAAAATTGACCAGTGATAATATAGTTCCAATAGGAAATGTATCCCTGCATGCTCTAAACTTCTCATCTTGGAAACAAGCCACATGTACCTGCTTTACATACTATTGTGTCTTTTCAAAGAATTCCTCCATGAAGTTGCATACCAGTACTTAGCAGATCAACAACAAAGATGTACATATCAATAGGTTGTTACCTATATGAAGTAGCAATAGATGAAGGAAAAAATACTATTTAGGAACTCATTACTAACCTGAGAGGTGATCAATTGTAATTTTTTTTCATTCCCTCCATCGATATCATACGTGACATATTTGAATGACTTCAAGTTCACTTCATGTCTCCCAATTTCATGCTCATTGGTGACATGTATGCATTTGTCAAAAAATGCGATTCCACCACACCCTAGGCATGTCCCATCTATGCAAGGCCTTTGATTAAATGTGCAACCTTCTGTCCTTCTACATAATATGTTATGGATAAACTCTCTAGATGATGTCGATGGCAATGTAGTTGAGAATTCCTACACAAGAGTGTTATGCAAAACACGCAATATATGTATATATGTGTTATAATAATAACTATACTCAATGTGATATCGACAGCAACATGTGTTACGAGTTGTGTTTATTTTAGCATACCATGGTTTGCATTTCTCGAAATATCTTTGGCCCAAGTTAAGTCCATTATGTTCATGCCTAAATCTCTCATATAATTCTGTTTGTGTCATGTCAAGAAAATGTTTCATGTGGGGCTCACAATCCCTTGAACCGCTTCTCAATTTTAGTACATATTTTTGGTTGGATGAAGGTCTACTATTTTCATGCCAAAACTCCTGCACCAATCCCTTTACCACATCAATGAGATTCATATCAGAGCATGGCAACCTGCCAATGAAGGACCAGACATTTGTTTCACTAGAGTCAAGTTGTTCTCTTATAGAACAATACCTACGAAGTGCTTTGATATCCAATCCTACAAGTTTGGATGTAGGCTTAAGAACATGAAAAGCCCTTTTTCTTTTATTCATGATTGATTGTGACAACACATGACAATCTTCATTGCGATCCTTTGAATGATATTTCTTTCAAATATTACTAAATGCATCTACCAAAATTCTAACAACATGAGAACTTGGTTCAGAACTATTTATCATCTTTTCTAACAATAGTCATAGAACTAGATTTTAACAACGATATAAATAATCTACATTTATCTCCATCACATTTATAATCAAAATAGTTGATGACAAGTATATGTTGAGCTTGATATGCAACACTGCATTTAGACAATGTACCTTCAAGCGAACCAATGAGACTTTCATCGATCTATATACGTTTTGGAGCTCTTCGATGTGAAGTTGCTAATCGAGGTAGGGAGGTTGGAACTGCACCCTGTACCATGTCACCCCACTACAACAAATCTTGGAATTAGCATCCCATTTAGTGTCCCTTTTCAGTGTATTTTTTTTTACATTGAGTGGTAAAACTAGACCCTAAATGGGAAACGTCATGGACAAAACTTAAAGCGTCTCAAAAAATGTTTTTTTTTGCTTCCTAAATAACATCATTTATGATGTCCGAAATAGAGTCTCTTTTTCTGCTTCCATATTAGCGTCCAACTTTGCTTCCTACACAACGTCGAGGTTTTCTTCCTAAATAAGGTCATACTTTGCTTCCAAGTGAGTGTCCATTTTTTATTCTTAAATGACACCCTCGTTAGTGCCATATTTGCATCCTTAATAACACCATGTTAGCATCCAAATTAGCATCCAATATAGCATCCATTTTAGCTACCACTTTAGCATCCCATTTTGCACCATGTTTTGCTTCCAAATACGTGTCAGTTTTTGCTTCCAAATTTGCACCAATTTTTGCTTCCTTTTTTGCATCGTGTTTTGCTACCAAAACGACGCCAAATATTTTTTCTATTGTTGCACCATATTTTTCTTCCTATGTAGCACCATTTTTTTCATCCAACGTAACATATTATTTTTCTACCATATCAACGCCATGTTTGGCTTCATCATTAGCGCCATGTGTTGCATCCTTTTAATGCCTAGTTTCGCATCTCTCATGTTTTGGTCACTAATTTAGTCATTTTTAGTAATTTTATATACAAGTTTTGGTCATTTTGTTTGGTCACCTATATCTTTTTTTTTCTTACTAATTTAGTTGTTTTTAACCGATATTATAATATCATTAGGGCATGGAGGAATCGAACCACCAACCTCCTGCTTGTAATGCAGGCACTCTTCCATTGAGCTAGAACCCTTTAAGAATTGGGAACCTAACTTACAGAGTCCTCTATAATGGTAAAAAAAATCAATACACAACTTTTAGTATATAAAGGTTGACAAAGGATGATAGATTGTATTATCTTCAACATGGGATTGATTACGTTCCTTGGTTCTCTGTATATCATTTTCCTATGATTGTAAAGTTTCTATCAGCATCAATTTCACAAGTTGTATTGTATTCATGTAAATTATATCCAAAACATGATATGGAAGGGACAACATGCTATTATCCTTTCCAAGATCCCAATTACAATATTTCAGTTGTTCTACAAGAAATAATATAACTTTGTCTCTTGCTTGACCATCGTTTTGAGTGCATGATGTTAGCGGCAAGTCCTTCAAAGAAAAAGCAAGAGATTCCTTAGCATTAATGAGTAACTTAATTCAAGTGGAAAATATCTCATCAATAGAAGGAACTTGTAGCAAATCCTCTTCCTAGGGAATATCCTTTTGTCTTGTAGCCATCTCTTCTTTAGTTGAAGATTCAATACTTCCCAATAATAGAGCTAACACTCAAGCAAGTTCATCATCTTCTTGAAAGGGCTTGTTTGGATGAGTAAATAACCATTCCATTTCCATCTCTACATGGTTTGAATGAACATTTCTAAGGGATTATTCATCCCTTTCCCTTGAGAAACCCATTTCAGCAATCATTGAAATTGATGCATCATCAAGAGGTGGTACAACAACTTGAGTAGATGAATTACTACCTCCAGTAGCTTTCAACACTTTGTCACCAAGTCCATAATAGACATGCTTCATGATGGAACAAACTGAATTAATAAATTCCGCACTCCACTAGATTAATGAAGTAAATGGGATGGTGGACCAAAACCAAAGCCGATCCAAAGGGTAATGGGGTCAAGGAATATGAAGAAAGAGGATTTAGGAGCATTGAGAAGATTATATATCTAATCCATAGTAGGATGTGCCATAATTAGTCCAAGTGGATTTTCAATTTGTATAAGAGTAAGTGGGAGCCCTAATAGCAGATGCACCATCACAACCATGTCGTAACAACCAATAAATAGTGTGCAACTATAAATAGTGAAGGAAAAAAATAACATGAGACTATAATGGAAACAAACATAATAGAACATCCTTCTAAAGAATGAACATCCCAACAAAATACATCGCATCTTTAATCATAATCCCATAATATTATTCCATTGGATCAATTATCCCTTTAGATTAAGACATATACTAGACAACCTCAAGCCTAGTGATTGAAGATCTATGGTAGTTGAATGCCTAATATGTAAACTGGGGTAGAACTGGTATCTAATACTTCTCGATTCATGCTCTAGATCACCTTGAACGGGATCATCATCTTGGTGTTCAATGATGGGTTATGTGGTAGCAGGTTTAGTTCCAGATGTTAGAGATTTATTGTCCTTAGGTAGCTCCTCGATCACAAGTCCCTATTGGCCCTATTCTGGATATAAGTTGTTTATAGACTCTATCAAGAGCTATTGTAGCCATGACTGAAGCAAAACCAGACCAACATCTTCTCCAATATTCACCTTCTTAAAACAACTCGAGTTGAAAAGATATAAAAGGTTGCACATCGAATTTGATGGTTGACCTCAAAATATTAAGATCAAAAGTGGGTAGGATATTTCAATGGCTCTAGTAAGGTTTCAAAACATCTAGATAACTAAATTATACAGACTAGAAACTGAGATCTTGAGTACGGTGCTTGGTGGATGACATTTCAACAAGGACTAGCACATAAGTTTTGAGCATTCAACAAATGTAAGCAAGATTCCTTAAAATATAGGTTCCTGAGCATGTTGAGGAAAACAAAAAAAGTAGGATGAGGCCATGCTCTTATTGATAGTCAAAATAACATTAGTAAAACAAAATATTCAAAATATTTGTTATTGATTGATAGAATGGCTCCAAATGATACTACTTTTAGTACTCCCTTATCTGCATCAGCTTTTTGCAACACTAACGAATTTATATGGTTGACAAGGTTATATGAAAAAATGGTTAAAACAGACGACAGACTACGAGAGGTACCATAGTCCATCTGAATTCTATGATGAGAATCTATTTTCAAACCAAGGCCAAGCATGGGTTCTTTGTTATTGTTAATATCATAGTGGATCAAATTACCCCCTACCACTGGGTGCATATTAGATAGTGAATGGTGAACAATATCTTCAATAAGCTAGGCACATTATTTGCTATTAGACAGAGCAACTAGTGTGAGTATAATAGATAGTGAATAGTGTACAATTTTTTCAATAAGCTAGGCACATTATTTTCTATTTGTCATAGCACCTAGTGTGAGTAGAATTAATTATGCTCCAACTATGGACCTATTAACACAAAATTTGCCCCAATGTGTATTTGATAATGAGGTGTTCATTTATATTGATGAGATTTAAGAGTTTCTCAGTGTGTATATGTCCATACTTTGCTAATGAGGTACCATCTCTTACAAGGAGGATTCTCTTGAATGTTCTGATGAAGTTGATCCAAATACATAGTCTATATGCGTAGTAAATACAACAGTAAGGAGATAGTAACATAACTCTAATAGAAAACATGAAGAGACATTACAACAAATATAATGTTACCGTTGTTATGCAAGCCTAGCATGACATACATGAATTGATGCATAGATTTTATTGGTTCATCTTCAGTACATGAGGCACTGGCATTCAAAGAATGGTGACAACAAGGACATAATGAGTGGTAACAACATCTTAATTGGCAGTTCATGATGTTGGCTTGTTTATCAAATCAAGGCAGATTTAGGATGATTTCAATCACCATTTCTGAAACGCTTGGTGGAGACATCAGTGAAGCAATGTTGGGAATGATTTGATGATAATTGTGGTCCCTGAAGCAATAGATAGGTGCTTCAAATACATGGGGTCTTCTTTTTGGATTCAAACCCTGTCTAGGATAGAGATTCAATTCCGCAAAAGAGCTTGTCACGGATTTTGGCAGTGTGTCGAATTATCAAGATGGTTTGGCCAGAGCTTTAAAAAGGCAATATGAAGGATGAAAAAGCTATTATAATTTAGGGAGTGCATTTAGATTCTAGTATTTTGACATATGAAAATTCATCTTCTTTGGAGGACACTTCACTTGATCATGACATAAAAGCAAAGGAAGAAAAAACTTCAACGAATGCCCTGGTCACAGAAGCTTCTTGTGGAAATTGAACCAGGTGATAGATTAATTTTACTCACAACAATTAACAATTGATCATGCAAAATCACTCACAAAGAGACTGAAAATTGGAGCTGAACACTAAACTGTATTAACTCATTGTACAATAGCCAACCCTGTAAAATAATAGGTTGTTGAATAAATAACATACATCAGGGATTCGAATGCATGAGGATCAATTCGAATCTAGCATAAAGCAGGCTTGCAAAAAATAAGCAAATCCCCCATAGGTGTAAAAAGATGATCCCAAATCTGTCATCGAGCTCACGAATTGGAAAAAAGGATTAGGCAAGCTAAAGAGTGGTGGAATGGTAGCTTATACATGCTTTTGCATGGAGAAAATAGAGGAGGATGTGTAGGACAAAAAGCTAGTCAACCTCACCTAGTCTAGCTTTTCCTTTTGCCTTAAAACACTGAAAAAGCAGGCAATAAAGCAGAAAAAGCAGAAGGGTGCCTAGGAGGTCAGGAATAAAACAGATTTGATTTGTTGGGCTTTCCCATGCACTACATGAGTCAAATAAGGAAATTTTGACCATTATGGATAGGCAAATGACAACTTGCACAAGGTGGGACACATGAACTAGGCAAATAAGATAGAAATAATTAAATTAATGTCTAAGTGGGTAAACTATGGGTTGATTATTCTAACACCCCCCCTTAAGCCTAACTTATGAGTAATATATCAAAAAATTATAGGGCCTAGAAACAAAGCTTAGTCACCCTTTACATACTGCATGTCCATTTAAACAAAGAAAGAGGCAAAACCAACTTGGGAAAATCCTCCCTTAAACATGGACTGTAAAACAAAATTGTAGAATCTCGTCTTCTCTCATGCTTGCACAGCATGATCAACAATACCCAGTAGTGATTTGAGATTGATGGAGGTCTTCTCACAAAATTCTTTGGTGAAGATATCAGCTACTTGTTCTGAAGAGGAGCAGAAGAGTAGGTGAATGGTGCCATCATGCACAAGTTCTCTGATGTAGTGCATATGGATCTCAATGTGTCTGGTTCTCTGCTTCAGAACTGGATCTTTGCATATTCAAATGGTACTCTGGTTATCACAGTATATGGTAGTTGAGTACTCTGGTTCGAAGCCACACTCTCCAAGTAAACCCTGCAACCATAAACATTGAGTTGCTGCATTAACAACTCCTCTGTACTCTGCTTTTGTAGATGAGAGTGCAATGGCACTATGTTTCTTGCTTGACCAGCTGATTGGCCCTTCTACAAGCATGAACACATATCCTAATGTGGACTTTCTGTCTGTGCTATCACCTATCCAATAACTGTCAGTAAATCCAATCAAATCAAGATCAGATTTTGCTTTATAGAAGATCCCATGTGTCCTTGTTCCCTGAACAAAGTTAAGGATCCTTTTGGCTGCTTTCCAATGGATCTCTTGAGGCTGATCCATGAATATAGAAGCCACACTTACTGCATAACAAATATCAGGTCTATTATGTGTCAGATACAACAAACATCCAATCAATTGTCTATACAGTGTATTGTTTACCATCGGTGAAGAATCAGCGTCTTCCAGCTTCACTCCTGAAAGGAAAGGAGTTTTGCTTGCTTTGCAATCCTTCATTTTGAATTTGTTCAGCAAGTCCAAGGCATATTTGGACTGGTGCACCTTGATTCCAGCTTTGGTTTGAGCAATCTCAAGCCCCAAAAATTGACTTAAGAGCCCCAAATCTGTCATGGAGAAGGCTTGGTTCATAGCTCCTTTTAAGGAAGCAATCTCAGCCTCTGAGCTTCCTGTAATGAGGAGGTCATCAACATATAACACAATGATCATTAATGAACCATTAACTAACTTCAAATATACATTTGGATCTGATTTGCACCGAACAAAATTCAGTGATAGCAAGAAGCTATCGATCTTGGCATACCAAGCCCTGGGGGCTTGCTTTAGCCCATACAATGGCTTTCTCAACCTGCACACAAGAGAAGGGTTAGTAGCAAAACCTTGAGGCTGCTGCATATATATCTCCTCAGTGAGATATCCATTCAATAAGGCACATTTTACATCCATGTGATGTACCTCCCATTGCTTTGAGGCTGCAATGGCTAAGGCTAGCCTGATGGAATCCATCTTTGCCACTGGGGAAAAAGTCTCATTGTAATCTATGCCATGAACCTGTGAGTAGCCCTTGGCTACCAATATGGCCTTGTACTTTAGTGGTGAACCATCAGCAGCAAATTTGGTCTTATAGACCCACTTACACTGTACTAGTTCTATCCCTGGAGGAATATCCACTAGCTCCCATGTGTTGCTCTTCTGGAGTGAGCTAAACTCCTCCTTCATGGCTGTTTGCCATCATGGATCTCCTGCTGCTTCTTCATATGTTTTAGGATTAGAATCCACCATCAAATAGCATTTTTCATCAAACATAGGATCCTTCATGCACATACCATTCTCAAATTGAGATCTAGTCCTCCTTGGGTCATTGGGATCCCCAGCTAGCTCACCTGCTGCATGTAGTGTCTTGGCTGCCCATTTTGGCCTTGTGGGGATTTTAGGGTCTGAAATAAACTCATATCCATCAGAAAAATCAGAATCAGCATGTTCAACAAACTCTTTACTTACTTCTTGAGGTTCAGGTGGTGAAGAGGCTTCACCAACTTCCACTACTGCAAGGGGTTCTTCTTCAAACTGAACACACCTTTTGATGAAGGATTTGTTTGTGCTCAAATTTATCAACTTGTACACTTTTGAATATTCAAAGTATCCAACAAAAATACACTCTTGTATTTGGGGCTGCAAATCCTTCCTCTTCTCTGTCGAGATTCTAGCCCAAGCCTTTGAGCCAAAAATCCTGAAATGGGTCACATCTGGCTTGTGCCCACTCCATGATTCGAAGGGAGTCATGCCATCAAGCTGTTTGTGAGGAACCCTATTCTGAATAGAGGATGCACAGTTTATAGCTTCGTCCCAGTACTTTGGTGGCAAATTTTTGGCCTCCATCATGCATGTTGCCATCTCCTTCAGTGATCTGTTCTTCCTCTCTGCAACACCATTTTGCTGTGGTGTGTAAGGGATAGAATGCTGCATCTGAATACCTGCATCTGCACAATAGTTAATAAACTCAGACTTGACATACTCACCACCATTTTCATATCTGAGGGCCTTGAGTTTCCTTCCAGACTGGTTTTCAACCAAAGCCTTAAAGACTTTGAATAGGCCAAAAACTTCAGACTTGTGTTTCAGGAAGTGAACCCAGCAATACCTGGAAAAGTCATCAATGAAGGTCAATGCATATTTGGCCTGACTCATGGACATATGAGGGAATGGGCCAGCAACATCACTGTGGATCAGCTGGAGGGGTGCAGAGGTTCTCTCATGACTAGCTCTCTCAACTTTGTGCTTTGGGTGTTTTCCTAGGATACAACCTTGGCAGACTCCTTTGGAAAATTTTATCTTGGGAAACCCTATGACCATCTCTTTTTCACTAAGATCAGAAATATATTTGTATTTTAGGTGGACAAATATTTCATGCCATAGCTTGCTTCCTTCATTAGCATGAATGAGAAGAGCAGAGGGGTTTGAGTAAGGTAGGAAGTGTGAGAACATGTATACCTTTTGAGCATGATTTGCAACTCCTTTTGCAATGACTCTACCAGTTGAAATCTTTGTGATCTCAACTTCATAGGGGGAGAATATGACCTTCTTAGGAGACCCAGTGTGGGTCATCTGGTACACTGACAGGAGGTTGGAGGCGAGACCAGGCACATACAGTACATTGCTAAACTGGCCATGATCAAGATCTATCGTTCCTTTGCCTTTACTTTCAGTGAGAGAGTCATCTCCCAGTACAATAGATGGTCCTTTTGACATATCCAGTGAGGAGAAGGACTCCTTAGTTGAAACCATGTGTCTTGAAGCTCCAGAATCGATGATAAAACTAGGTGAGCTTGATGTGCCAACAACTAGAGCATGAACTCTCTCTCTATCATCTGAACTTGATTCTCCTTCTCTCTTCTTTGAGATTTCTGGAAGGGAGATGCCATTCTTCTCCAGGAGTTGGGTCAGCATGTCTATCTGCTTTTTCATACAAGAGCTTTCAGAGTGATTCCCTTATTGCAGTATGCGCACTTGTTCATTTCACCTTTATTCTTCTTCTTCTGGTAGTTCTTCTTGGGACCTTGTAGATCCTCCGGAGATTGTTTCTTGTCTCTCTTTTTCTCAGGTGGATTTTTAGCTTTCTTTTGCCTTTTGAATCCACCTTCGAATCTCCAGCAATCAAAGCTTGATCTTTGGATGGTTTGATGGTTCCCATCATCACCAGCTTGTCCTGTTCCATGAAATCTGAAAGGCTAGGCTTCTTCAAGGTTCGAGCTGTCAGTTTTGTGGCATAGAAGGTCGAAACAAACACTGAATAATCAGGGCCCAACTTCGAGAGGATGGCCAGTACGAGCTGATCATCTTTCTTTTCGATACCACACTATTTCAGCTACAAAACTAGTGCTTTGAACTTGGAGAAATATAGCTGCAGGGATTCAAAGCTCGTTGGACTCAGAGAAATCAGCTCACTTTCAATTTGATGTCCCCTCATCTCATCTGTCTTTCCAAAAATATCAGCAAGCTTCTCCCATACTTCATTCGGTGATGTCAATCCATCAAGATGGAAAAGGAGGTCTCTGGAAATACTCAGACATAGGAGGCCATAAGCTTCATCTCTCCTATTGTGCCATTTTATCTTCTCTGCAGCTGCATTGGGCTCTGCTTCTGTTTCCATAGTCACCCTATAGAGGCATTTCACTCTCAACAGTATCTCCATCTCTGATTTTCATTCAAATAAATTGAAAGTAGTCAAGATAGTTTTCTGTGATTGATCCATAGCTTAGAAAATCTGTCCCGGCTGTCAGTAGAAGGCTCCCAGTCACTGATGTCGAACCTGCAAAACAATTTTTGAAGGAGACAAACAACCTACAATGGCTCTGATACCATGTGGAAATTGAACCAGGTGATAGATTAATTTTACTCACAACAATTAACAATTGATCATGCAAAATCACTCACAAAGAGACTGAAAATTGGAGCTGAACACTAAACTGTATTAACTCAGTGTAAAATAGCCAACCCTATAAAATAATAGGTTGCTGAATAAATAACATACATCAGGGATTCGAATGCATGAGGAGAAATTCAAATCTAGCATAAAGCAGGCTTACCAAAAATAAGCGAATCCCCCATAGGTGTAAAAAGCTGATCCCAAATCTGTCATGGAGCTCACGAATTGGAAAAAAGGCTTAGGCAAGCTAAAGAGTGGTGGAATGGAAGCTCATACATGCTTTTGCATGGAGAAAAGAGAGGAGGATGTGTAGGACAAAAAACTAGTCAACCTCACCTAGTCTAGCTTTTCCTTTTGCCTTAAAACACTGAAAAAGCAGGCAATAAAGCAGAAAAAGCAGAAGGGTGCCTAGGAGGCCAGGAATAAAGTAGATTTGATTCCTTGGGATTTCCCATGTACTACATGAGTCAAATAAGGTAAGTTTGACCATTATGGATAGGCAAATGACAACTTGCACAAGGTGGGACACATGAACTAGGAAAATAAGACAGAAATAATTAAATTAATTTCTAAGTGGGTAAAATATGGGTTGATTATTCTAACACTTCTGATGATCTAGAATCTAAGGCTACAACCATAGTGGCCATGGGGCATTGCAACACAAAGAAACCTAAAGTTTCAATGAAACGATGATGAGAAACACACCCATTGATGTTAAGGAATGTCAGTTGATTCCTACTATCCTGAAGATGGCTGATTTTAAACAGAAAATTCTTCTAGATCTATGCTGTGTGGGATTGACCCCCACCCCCTCGCTCCGGCTCCCAAAGCTCGCTTCCTTCGAAAACGAGCTCCCAGTTTTGGTAGCACGCTCTCTTTAATAATAAATTTGAAGACACCTATGGATTAATTTTGCTCATTTGAATCACAGATAAAGAAAATAGTAAATATCTCTGCCGCAATTTTTCCTCAAAGATTGGTCTGGTTACACAATCTTTTACATTGCACTTATCATGGTAACTCAATCAAATACAAGGTGTAATTCCTGTAGAAGATGTCTAATAAGTAATATGCAGGTCCTGGTTGCTCTAGTGGATCTCTGGCATTTCAAGGTGTAGTTCTTGTAGCATATTTTTCCTTAGGTTGAATCATAAACTTGCAAAAGGGGAACCTTATAGTTGGTGGTTGTATGTCAGCAATTCACGTGCAGATCCCATTCAAATACAGGAGCTCGATCAGTCAATAGCGATTATACATCCTATTGAGGGTGGTGTGGATTTCTCCATGTCCTGGACAAACTAGGGTGAAAACACCATTTTTTTTAGAAATTATTTTGACTTTAAACTTTTATATTTACTATAATCATGTGAATGTTATAATCAAAATATATATGTTTCCTTGGTGAAGCCGGTACTTCGATGATAACAACTAATTAGTAATTATTATCTGTTGATAAATAAAGTCTTTTTGTTTTTAACAGAGCATGCATACATGCATGCGATTCATATGCTCAACTTGAAAGGAGCTAGTGTCTTGGATGGAGAGCTTAATCAATTAAGATTTTCCCTAATTTTTATTCTGTAGTGATGGTACTCCAGGCCTCCTAGCTATGAATTTAGAAGTTTTATATACAACAATTCTGTAGTATTTGGTTGAAGTTAATAGGGACATCTGAGACTTTTCATCAATGGGTTGTGTAAAGTTGTGAATTTAGTAGTGGATTCTAAAGTGATGGAATATGCAAGATCTGAGAATGCATTATACAATGAAGGAAATGTGACAGCAAGGAAACTTGATGCAAGAATACAACAAGATGTTGAATATGGGGTAGTTATAGAACCACAGGCATATTATGTGAGTCACTAGATGCAATAGTAGGAGAATAATATAATCCAATTTTAGATCTATGATGAAAACCTGAGGATTTTAGTATAGGCTGCTGGCTACAGTTCTTGATAATGAAGTCTTATATCTATATATCATGCAATGAGTAACTGGGAAAACAATGCTATCACTAAGATGGTTGTAGACTCTACCCTCTGGATTCTAAATTATCATAACACGTAGTTATTCTTTAAAGTTTTCTTCATAATCTGCATGATCTTTTGAGAATATATCCAAGACAAATTGTATTTTCGATTTACCAGGATGCATTTCATAATGGAAACTTTGCAATTTTGTTCCCTTAACAGTCAATATCCATAAGTAGCCCTACTCCTAATTTTAGATGAATTTTTTTTTTAAGAAACAACCTTCCTCTGGGCACACTTGAACATGAGAATACCTCTAACATGAGGTGAAGTATTTCCTTTGGCTTAAAAGCTATGTCTGACAGGTGTTTATTTCATCAAAATCACCAAGGACTTGCATAAATCCATTTTGAATATTTAGGGCACTGTCTTCCAGGTTTTTAATATGGGTCTCATTGTGGTAAGCTGATACTCTTGCCACTGCACCATGGCCCAATAGATGTACTGCTAAGAGCTTGATATTTAAGATTTGTTTCTAAATGTTATAATGGTTAGGTACTTCCTTGCGCATTCCTTACACTTATACTGCTAGCTACCATTGAACATGTTTGTCTAACCGTAGATTTGTCCCAAATAATGTTTCCCAATATTCATCACTTCTTTGTACTAGTCAATTATGTTTTTTCAAGGATTTATAATTAACTACACATGCTTGGAATTCCATGTAAGCACTGTGAATGCTTTCCAAATAGAGGACTTAGGCTATAATGATGAAAATGATAGAGAGTTCTTACAGACTAGCCATGTTCACGTTTCAACACAGTCAAAAAAGTAACTCTTGTGTAAGCCAGAATATGTTTGTGTCATCTATGGGATTAGTAAATCATATCAATCATCAAGGTTGAATTGTACTTAAATATGGTTGGTATATTGAAACCCAAACACAGAGAAGTTTTGGATACAGTAGATTCAATAAATATGAATTAATAATATTTAGGGTTAAGATAGCTAATCCCAAGGATGGGAATAAATATAATACTTAGATTATTTCGGTCAAGACCCTGTTGTGCATGTGACCAGATTCGTTGTACCTTAATAATCTATAAGGGAGAAGGAAAGGGTATAGGTTTTATTCTATAAAATTTTCAGAGTGGAGACAGTGGGTGAACGGTAGAGTTTGATGCTTACATGAATCTCCTGTTTTGAAGAGTAGTAAACAGTGCTGTGGCTTGAGTTTCAAATCTATGCACTTGCAATTACTTTCTCCAGTGGGATGTGTTTCAATCTCCAGTAGATTTCAGATTCCAGTTTTTATAGAGATTTTGGTTTCCTATTTTCCTAAATAGATAGATTATAAATCATAGAATCTGAAGATTTCTAGAATTCCATCCATAGAGAGATCATCCTTTAAGGAAAGAGAGATGTCAGAGGGTTTCAGTTGGCAGTATGTCTGTACTTCAATGACAAAAGAGAATCTGTACTAATGATTGACACATTAACCTGAGAATGGATGTGGGTTGTAAAATCCTAGTTAATCCAATGAGTACATTGAATTTTGTTCAGATATTTGCAGTAATGACCATTCCCAGTATCTATCAGTATCCTTTTAGAAGGTGCCTCTAACTTTGTGGCATGGAAGTATAGATTGCAGAACCTCTTGGAAGCAGTAAACCTTTGGTACCTTAAAGATGGATATCAAGCCTCCTACAGATCCAAAAAAATTGGCAGAGTACATTAAGAATGCAGTGAGTGCAAAGAGAGCCCTGCTAGATTCAGGTGAAGGATCATCTGATCCCTAATATTGCTGTAGAGAACTACCAAGGAAATGTATGATGCCTTGGAAACCCCCTACCAGAGTGTGAACATATGCAGTAAGATCTTCCTAAGGAACAAGATTACCACAAAGTGCATGTGCAAGACAGTTACAGTAGCTATCTATGTGATGAAGCCTGCAACACAGAGAGTCCAACTTGGAATTTGCAATTAGTGCAGATGCTTCCAGTCTAGATAACTCCATTTCCAAGTTAGATACCCAATTAGCCATGATGTCCAATGCTCCCACTAGAGGTTCAAGAGTTGGATAGTTTTTGGGTGGATTGTATGTGAATAATGGAGCTTTGAGACATACAACTACTACAAAAATATCTTCGGCATGTTTCAAGATCAAGAGGGAGGAATTTTTGTGGATTTGGGTGATGATGACATTGCCAATTGACTTCAGATTATGTTCTTGAGTTAGATTATGTCTTAAATGTTCATCATTTAATGAATAGTCTGCTTTCAATTTCTTGTATAACAGATTTACAATGTTTGGCTGAGCTTGATGGTTTGCAAGTCACCATAAAAAACAACCATGAATATGGTCAAGTTTTTCCCATAGAAGGGCAGGAAGACATCCTTACATGATTTCTTTTATGATTACAGTGTTTAGCTGACCTTGACAGTTTGCAAGTCACCATTCAAAGACAACAACCATGGATATGGTCAATTTTTGCCCAGAGAAGTGCAAGAAAATGGCCTTACATGTTCTTTGTAAATCCAACTGAGCAAGTACAGTAAGATAGCATGATGGAGAAGGGTTCCTCCAATGTTGAGAAGGTTGTAACAAAAGGATAGTTGAAATTGATGAGACTCTTACTCCAATTATCAAAGGATTCTACCAATAAGAGGGACTTGTCCTAGATGCACTGATGCATGCACCATGAGTTTTGTATTTCAAAATCAATGAGATTGGACTCATTTTGGGAGGTTCCAAGTTCGAGTGAAAATTTCACATTGTTATTTTCTAGATCTGGTACACTTGTCTTGGCCCTATATATAAGGTTTCTATATAAGATGCATGGATATTACAACCTTCTATATCAAAGAGGGTTACATCCTTCTATTTCCAGCAATATGGAAAACCCATGGTGCCGAACTAGATATTGGCACAAATTATTGCATGGTTACAAACCATACACAACCCAAAATGTGGGTTGAAAGTTGTCCATGCATTATGTACTATTATGGTAAGGAAATCTGTGACCCAACTCAAGTGTTTTAGTATGAGACTCTTTTGGAATTTCTACCATAGATCCCTTTTGGCTTGGCTTTCTAGGCATTAGAAAATAGAAAAAAGGATGAGAAAGGGTAGAAACCATAGGTTGTAACAAATCCAAACACAAGTGTAGAACAACTTATAAAATAATTTCATGAAAAATAATCAAGCTATCATTGGGATCGATGTCTGTTAGACAACAAAACCCTTATTTCAGCACCATGGTGGGTCAAAGTATGGAGCAGGTTTTCATATCCCCTTCTGGTAGAAAATATAGCTTGTTCTCTCATCATTTGAGCATCCTATATGCATGTAGAAGGGTGTTTGGGGAAAGTAAATCCTTTGCATCATGAAAAGCTATGAGTAGAGTATTTGATGGAATATACCCTTTTTCAGATCATTGTGAACATAACATATAATGGTGACACCAAACCTATTTCTTATATGCTTATATGGAGGATAGTTGGAATATCCTTCCACCATTTCAGACCCTACCTTGGCCATCGCTTGGCCCTACTAACAAAAAAAAATCATCATTTGAAGCATGCATTACACTCTTTTATACATCGTTTTATTAAAGATATTACATGTTTGTAAGTTACTCATTGATATGGTCCACTCAGAATTTTGTTCACACGGTTCATATACATTAGCTGTGAAATAAATATACTATCTTCTAACATCCAAACTTGCATGCCTAGAAGATAATGGAATTGACCCAAGTTAGAAACTGTAAATACAAAATTTGATTATAAAATAACAACAAAAATATCACCATAAACCTTCTTAGCGTATCTATTTAAAGCCACAGTTCAAAAAATGGTTATCAATTTGTCATTCCAGCCCTTGGTGCTTGCTTAAGTGTTACGACCATAATGTGACTTCTTTAACCTGTAAACACGGTTTGGATACTTCTGATCCACAAATTATGGTATATGTTACATATAGATGTATTCATGTAGAACCCATTTGCAAAGATGATTTTCATATCCATTTGGTGGATCTTCCCCCCAAAGACTAGTTGTTAAAGAAAAAATGAGTTTGAAATTGTTTATCTTAACAACTAGAACACAAGTTTTTGCATAGGAATTGCCTTCTTTTTATTGAATCCTTTAGGAAATATTCTAGCCTTTAACTTCTCTATGTCATAATTTGAATTTAACTTTGTTTAATAAATCCAGTTGCAACCAAGTGACCAACAAGGTTCTGATCTCTTGTAAGGGGGTACTAACTCACAATTTTGGTATTTCATCAAAGCATTGTTTTCTACTTGCATAGCTTCCTCCCATTCTTCCTTTCCTTTAGCCTACCCATAAGAAGTGGGTTTCTTATTTTTCATGAACTTGTCCATTGGTGCATTTCCATTACAGCATTGTGGAGGACATATCATACCTCCTTGACACTAGTGAAGGGCCAAAAGTCCAAGATAAAAGTCAAATTCTTTTGTGAAGGGTTAAAAAGTGAAAATAAAATAATATAATCCTAAATAAGTGGATTTTACTATTTATTTATTCCTAAGACTAAGGATTTTACTCCAAAAGGTAAAATATAAATAGAGAGGCTCTCTCATTTGAAAAATAAGATACAAGGAATTTCAGGGGGTTTCATGTTAGTATCGTCTCTCTCTTCTATCTCAAGTAGATTTGATCAGGTTGTGAAGGCCTCTCAAGGTTACATATCAGCATACATAGAGTTCCAATCTGAGTTTGTGAAGGATGTTGAGGGTTCCATATTATCATATCGGCATAAACAAAGTTCGGATCTAAGTGTGTGAAGGTTGTTCACGTTATGTATTATCAAATAAGCATACACAAAATCCAAATCTGAGTGTTAAGTCTGCTCAGGGTTTCGATTTCCTCAGTCTGATTCTTAGAGTTTTCATTTTCCTTATATCTAATCCTTAGGGTTCCAATCTATTGTTGACACCACCAATTCACGGTTCTGATCCATTTCAGTGTATATGCGACTCAAACAAGAAGTATGATGAAAATCAAGGAAGTAGGAGCCTGGACTAAGCTGGATTGAAGTTAGTAATACAGTTTGATGTAAATACCACCCACAAACAACAAGTATATATGCGCAAAATGAGCTAGGTGGGGAAGCTTCAAGACTCCTCTATCAAATCGACATTATTAGTGTATATGTTAGTATAGCATTTCTAGACCAGAGCAAGCAGTTTCACATCTACTCCATTAAAATTGAATTTCAGCCATGGGTAGATGTGGGAATTACTCTCATTGGCATGTATTCCAAGTGTGGAAGCATTGATGAACCCTACAATGTTTTTTTTAAATAAATCCCTAACAATATGTGATCTCATGGACAACACCAATATTTGGCTATGCTCAGTATGGATGTAGAAAACAAGCTCTCCATTTTTTGAACAAACACGACATAAGGGACTTAAAATTTTATGTGGAAAATGTGAGCTTAGACAAGTTGGTTTTGGAAGTAGAGAACTTGGAAATTTTTCATTTTAAAGAGACTACAATTCAATTCATCAGTAAAGGGACCGTAAGTCAACTTACATTTACAGATGTGGCATAGGAGAGTTAACCAATGATTTAAAGGTTGTGGATTCTAGTGGCTTCACCATTTATATGGCCTCACTACTAAGGAGCTACTTGTAGAGGGTGACTACTTGGTTGATGTTGTAGGATACTTCATAATCAAAGGGAGCAGAGATATGTGTTTCCCAAAAGGAATGGTGTACCATTCATATTTGAATATTAGTTCTAGTGGTGTTGTTGTTTTATTCCCTAGGTGTAACATTAGAAAACAAGATGATGGAATTGGTAGGCTATGGACTTGATGATCCCTTGAAGAGGTATGCCAAATATAACTAGCAATCCCAGAAGTTTTGAGAGGTATGTTTTTCTATGGTGTGTAAGAAGATTTCTTAACTATTCATGTGTTTAGATCTTGACTTGTGTATCTTCTCATCATGATCATTAATAATCAAGGGTTTACATGATCATGATATCTTCTAGTTTGATCATTTCACTATGTAAGTTTGACATTCTAAAGAGCTTCGTGATTCATTGAACAATGTGATCAGAGTATGCAAGTGAAAAGAAGTTTAGTTACCTCAGTAGATATATGAAATAATCATGACCATATGTGTTAAAATTTTCATATCTAAGGTTATGATCTTACCAATAATAAGCAGCAATAAATATGTGATTATACATGAGATCTTACGAATGATATAATGCACACTTAAGAGGTGCATGTACGATACATTGACAAGATCAGATCTAAAGGACACTAGTTTAGAATGAAGAAATCTCAAAGACACTTGATCATGACAAGACTGTGACTTTTGCATGGAGACACAATCTAAGAGGGAGGGCTCTTTATCCCACCTATGTTTGATTCTCTAAATTGTCATGTTTTATGGTGAAACATATTTTGATGAAATATTGCATATATGTGTGACTGATAGTATCTAGATGGCTTCCTAGTATATGGATGGATGCTAATACTATGTCATTATGTGAAATTGATACTGCAATAAAATTTGGTTATTACTGATTATCATACTGAATTTAACTTGTAGGAAATACCTACAAGAGGAGGGATGATCTGACCTACTCTAAAGGACAAGTGATGAAGTTTTTAGATCCTATTTATGTTCATAGTTGGATGCACAATTCCAAAGGGAGTTGAGTGCTTAGATACAGAAGGAGAAGGAGGCCCCGCAGGATGCAAGACTAGTTATTCTAAATGTTCATCCTCCTAAGTGTCAACATGATAGATTCAGCTAAGTCATATGATTACAAAATAGAATCTTCCATGTGTACTCCAAGGACATTGTATGCAAGATTTGAAAGTTACCTTCATGGCTTGCTGCTAACTCCAACTTGTATCTTAAAGTTATTCAGAACCATCCTCTAGTATTTCTCTTAGATGTTGATGACTTGTTCCTTACTAAAAAGAAACAACTGGAAAGCTTAGTGTAAGAGGGATCTCACTTCATAAAGCAACAAATTAGTTCGATGCAGGATCCCCATTTGGAGAGGGATTCAAGAGGTAGAGGGAGCTTGGTGTTCCAACACAGAGATAGTAACTACTACACTATTATGGACAAGGTAGGAGCAGCTTCTTATTGATCTCAGAGTTAAGGGAAGATCTCTCTAAGGCAGGAAGCACACAGTTGAGCTCCTAAAAGATGCAGGATGATAGACTACAAGCCTTGAACACACCTATAGTATCAAACCTAAAGAAGCTACATGGGTCAGCTTTTTGAATCCTACTTTGTACCTTTAGACTATTGGATCATTGATGTACTGAGTACATACTACGCCAGATATATGCTATGTACTGAGTACATACTTAAATATTTTCCATGTATTTGAGCCATATGTTAATTTGGACCATTTGTACCCTAACTAACGGATTTGTTGCAATAATTTCATTGTACCTTCCCCTTCCCCTTCCCCTCCCAAATCCTTGCAATGGGTACAGACAGAGTCCCTCTCTCTAAGTGTTCCCTACTCTTCCACTATTCCATGAATAATCCAACCACCCCGAAATGTGGGAATCCCATCAAATGGAACGATGATAAAAAAATAAGGCATCCAGGTTTCCTAGTAACTCGATGTTCTCCACAACTCTGAGAAAACCATGCCATGAAATGCAAGTTGTACGTCGCGTGCCAAACTGTTCAGTCAATTCGCATGAGAAATCAAGGTTTCTTCCACTGCAACATTTATCCTCCATATACTGGGTCTAGGAAAAACAACTCATGGGTTATAAGACTATGAAATAAAAAATTGCTATTCGTTCAGGTTGCACTCAGGACCAATCCAAATCATTATGGGGCCGGTGCAAATGATGGATCAATTGTAATATATAAATACATTGATATATTTTAATTAAACTAGTCCTTAAACATGTATTCTTCCTTCAGTTCCATATTCTTACTATTGCAACTCTGATCCATTATAGAGGCTATGCATAACATACAACCCTGCCCCCTATTCTGTGATGCATCCAATCAAAATGTTGCACGTATTTTTAGAGATATGGATGACGGTCATGTTACTTCTAGTTGAGATTGAGAAGGAATTTGGTACAAGGCATCTCCAAGATTTGGAACTTGAAACGACCACTATAGGAATGTGGATCGACCTTGCTTGAAAGACCTAAAGCTCTACCCAAATTTGAAAAGAGAAACCTCTCACTATTGGAGGCTACTGTTTGGAGGTCAAAAAATGCGCAGAAGTAAGTGATGATGCTTGGATTAAAAATGTCAGACAAACTAATAATCTCCTCAAATTTTGTTTGCCTCAAAAGACCTAGAAATAACCCCATTGCTTGTGATTGAGCAGATATGGAGACCAGGTTTAGAGTGGACGCACCTTGCCTTCTTATCTTAGACCGCAACATATTTAAGAATCAATCTCAACCTTTCATATACTCTTGCAAGTTGTATATCTAGTCGGTTGTATTCGTTGGTCACAACACACTTCAGACTTCTGGACTTCTGCCCCAGTTTGGAGAATGAGTTGATGCGCCTTTTCCTCAGTCTCAACAAATGTGAAGACTGCTAGCTTTGGCAGTATTTTCCATCTTTTTGGAATATTTGAAATGGAAACAAGTAACATATCCTTTGGATCGCTTAGCCTTTTGTTCCCTTCACAGTTTAAATTTGAAACCCTTACAAAAGGTGGTTTTATTCTTTCGTAGGAGTGTAATATTAAAATTGTCCTTCAAAAAAATTTAAAATCTGAATTTACACTTCCAATTAAGGACATAATTTATATCAACATTTCAAAAGAAGAACAATATTGGAAATTACCCATATATGTAAATTTCTCAATATGTTGAAATCCCTATGATATAAAGTTTGACTTGGAATTCAAAATATTGGAAATATCATAAATTATAATCATGCATTCACTCATGTCACGCAGTTTGTGCTTAGCTATGTAAGATTATGAGTGATCAATGACCACTACGAGGCATTGGCCATCGATGTGACTCTAACTCCGAATTCACTTGGGGTTACAATCTAAGGTGTGAAAATGTCTCAACAACTATGGTTGTAACATCGCATAATAGCTACTCGTCTACTACTAGGCATGAAACAAGCCCAAAACTTTGTGCCTACTTCCTATGTGAACCTAGCTGCCAATGTCCACTCATTCTTCATCAAATGAAATTCAAATGGTCGGTTTGATGAGACATCCTCTACAAGACATCATTTCTTGCATGAATACCATGGACTCACAACAAGTACTATATAAACAACACTCAATGTTATGCAACTACAAATAATGGCATGCAACATAAGTAATGGCATCCAACACAAATAATGTTATGCAACTACAAATAATGTCATGCAAAATTGATATAGAGAGGGGTCGTAGGGCACACAATATGGAGAAACAATGAGTTAGAAAAAACAGTTTGACCAAAGAAGCACCATGATTATTAATAAAATTAAATTAAAAAAAAACTTTTGGCTCAAGAATAGCCTTCAATTTTATGGGTGGCATGATCATGATGTAATCTCATTCCGTCCTTCCAAACATTTGTGTTTTCTCACAACATTTGTCCTTGACACTCGCCACCAAAACACGTATAAAAATGATATGACTTTACATCCTCTTCTCTTTAAATCCTCACCTCATAGTCATAACTAAGGATTATTATGCATGAACGTCCTCACCTCATAGTCATAACTAAGGATTATTATGCATACACATCCTCACCTCATAGTCATAACTAACTGCACATCCTCACCTTATAATATCAATTGGGTTAAGGCGTAGAGACAACCATAAAATATCAAATGTGTCAAGACAAGGACAATGATCTAAAGGTCTTCCCCTCCATTTATTTTCAGTATTTTTTAATAAGCCAAATCTTATTATATCTTTATTTGTAAAGTTGCTGGGCAGGGACTTGTTGCCTTAACAACTCTTCTTGTTTTATTTATCTTTGTTTATGAAAAGGCATTTGATAAGCTTTTTATAAATTTGTGTAATGATAATATATCTTGGTTTCTTTATTTGTTTATTTAGATTTAATAAAAAAACAAACTTTAAATAAATATATATTAGTTTTTTTTTTAATTTTAAATCAATCAATATAGCAGTGAGACAAATATTGAATATGTTACATATATTTAACTCAAATAGAATACAAACTATGTCTACGTGGAATGGAGGTCTAAACAAGGATTTCAATTTAGAATATTAACCAACAAAACAAAACTTCTTTATACCACATATTGCAAACCATTGACACTAGTTCTTCTTCATGCCATTAAGTCATTCAAATGTTGTTGAGGACAAGTGAATGTCATTGGCAAGTACATCATACATTGCATCAACATCATCGTCATCATCATCATCGTTGTAATCGTCATTAGGACCAATCAATATCAAATAGTGCTATACCCACATGCATCATCATTATTGACATTGAAATCATCATTGTCAACAACATCCTTTTATATATTGTATAAATCATCATTGCCATATTTATCATTGTTGATATGCATCATCATCATCATCATCATGTCATTAGGCACAATCAACATATCAACATTGATAAGGAATCATTGGATGGCATATATGTTGATAATAATGTAAATGGAGACTTCTTATTTGCAGGATTTCTAATCCATATTACTTGAATAATTATGATCTTATGTCCAAAGTTTTCAGATTGTTTTTTTATCACATGGCTTTAGTAATTTTGAATTAGTTTCTTGATTTAGAATTTTTCAAAAGATTGCTTCTTAATGACTCTAAACTTAAATGGACATGGAACCACTATTCAAAATAGTCATTTTATCATGGGCTTAGCAATTGTTATTTTTGTTTCGATTTATTTTAACCACATGTGTTCCCCCTTTTTATTATGCATTTAATAATGAAATGTCAATGATTGTTTATTTAATATTATGCACACTATTGAATAATTCTATGAACTTTACTATAGTAATGTTCCATCTTGCACTAATGAACAATGTTGACAAGGTAGACAACTTAGTTTATCAATAATATGTTTCCAATTAATGTGGTTATCTATATATAGTAGCTAATATTTTGCAATAAATTTACCACATCCAACTTATCATTGAAATGTTGTTGAGTACAAGTGCCATTAAGGTTACACAAATGCCATTAAGGTCACTCAAATGTTGTCAAGGACAATTGAATGTCGACATCAAGTGCATCATACATTGCATCATCATCATCATCATTGACATCGTCATCATTATCAACATCAACATCGATAATTACATCATCAACAACATCATGGTTAACATCATCCTCATCAACAAGTACATCATCAGCCACATCATTGCCATCATCATTGATAGGGTCACTCATATGCCACTATGGTTCATCATCATTCTTCACCATTTGGATCCATGTTGTTAGTGGATAAATCTACTCAAGCAGACTCAAGCCAGATCTCTCTAGTCCAAGTGGATCTAGAACAAATCAAGTACATTTTCTTGAAGGTTATTCTTGGCGTTATATGGGATGCTTTTGTGGATGATAATTGGGACGTTGATTGGGATGCTATTTGGGATGATAATTGTGATGCTAATTGGGACGTTAATTGGGATGTTAATTATCATCCAAAATAATGCCAACTTTTAAAAAGGGGCGATAATTGGGATGATAATTGGGATTCTAATTGGGACGCTAATTGGGATGCTAATTAGCATCCAAAATAGTGCCAAATTTTAAAATGGGATGCTAATTGGGATGCTTATTGGAACACTGATTGGGATTCTAATGGGGATGCTAATTGGGATTCTAATTAGCGTCCAAAATAGCACCAAGTTTTAAAAAGAGACGCCAATAACATTGTTAAAAGTGCCATCCCATGGAAAAGCATCCACTTTGTCCAAAAAATGATGGAAAATACACTAAAAGTGATAGTGAATGCTAAAAAGGAAGCTAAAAGAGATGTTAATCATAGGGTTTTGTTGTAGTGCCCATTCGGTCTGGCATTGAACATGAGCTTCATCTCCTTCTATGTCTTCCTGATGATCGAATGGTGGCAATTGGAAATCCTCTTGTGTGGTCTGAACAACATTGTCTTCTTCGAGCATATGTTCGACATTCAACGTCTCTCTAAATCCGTCACTTGTATACCCACATTCAGTTAAATCTAAAAAGGTTTTAGATGGCCTTCATGTGCATCTACGTTTTACTCCTTGATCAGTGCCATGCAGTGCTCGTTCTTCTACTGATATGGAGACCGAAGGCCCCTCGAGCGAATGCTTTTGTCTTTCTTGATGTGGATTGGTAGGAAGAACTGTGGCATCCTCAACAACCAAAATTTTTTGAGTGTCCATAGAGCATCTTCGATTGGTCATGTCATTTCTTTTCTTCTCTCTAATTTCTTCAAGGATTTCATTGGGTATCCTCTTCCTTGCTGATTTTCTTGCTCGATTGCATGAGATTCCCATCAACACAATGATCAATTATATATATGGTTTCCTTTTCTACCTCCTGAATCGTACTCTTCAATGGGAGACTACCCAAGCTTGGTTTCTTTCTTGCTCAATTGTGTCTAGATACTCAAGTTAGGGGGAAGATTGGGAAGAATGTTGCATTTGGTAGCTCCTCAATTTCAAGAAAAACAATGGTAGAGATGCTCTATGGTGCTCCTAAATGGGAAATTCCCCAATCTTGGTTTGTTTCTTGCTCAATTATGTCTACATACTCCATCACAATGACCAAGTTAATGTTTCCTTTGTTATCTCCTCAATTGCAAGAAAAAAAATGGTGGAGATGTTCTATGGTTCTCCTCAATGGAAAATTCCCCAAGCTTGGTTTGTTTCTTGTGTTTCTTGCTCAATTTTGTCTACACACTCCACTACAATAACCAAGTTAATGTTGCCTCTGCTAGCTCCTCAATTGTAAGAAAAACAATGGTGGAGATGCTCTATGTTGCTCCATGCTCAATTAATGGATTCTTTCTTCCTCAATTAATTCTTTATTTCTTGCTCCTCAATGTATACCATGCTCCAAGCAATACTTAGAAACTTGTGGTGGAGATGCTTGATGTCAAAAACAATTTTGTGTGATAATATTGTGAAGCAGAGAATGTTCACGCACTGTCTATAACCTGAAATTGTGCACGGACTGTCAAACCTGTGTGAAATGTGTTAGAGTGTTTCTCGGACAGGGACTGCTATTGTTTATATTGAGAATAAACGTGCGCACGTTAGTTTTAACTAAAACAGGGGCATGTTTTGGACACTTAAAACGAGTGCGCATTTTACTCTAATAGAATTTTGAAGCATTTAAGAAGTTACTTGCATGGCTAAGGGATCATTCATGATTTAGGAAGAATTAACAAGCACTCCCTTAGTCTTTACGCCTTAACACCCCTCCTCTCTTCAACCTAGCTATATTGTTTTACAACTCAAGGGATGTGTGTGTGAGAAAAATATAGGTTAAGGGGTGTTAGTAATAAGGGGATACATGGGGATGTGTGTGTGAGAGAGAGAGAGATAGGCTAGGGGGTGTTAGTTGTAATGGGGGACATAAGGATCTATGTGTGTGTGTCAGAGAGATAGGTTATGGGGTGCTAGTGGTAAGGTATGACATAGGGATTTGTGTGTGTGTGCCAAAGAGATAGGTTAGGGGGTGCTAGTGGTAAGGGGATACATAGGGATGTGTGTGTGTGTGTGTGTGTGTGTTTCAAAGAGATAGGTTAGGGGGTTCTAGTGGTAAGGGGAGACATAGGGATGTGTGTGTGAGAGAGAGCGAGAGGAAGGGATGTGTTAGGAATTTAGGAGTGGGGGG
>LPNX010609812.1:123670-136170 GCA_001517045.1 Pseudotsuga menziesii
GCAATAAAGAGTGGAGATAGAGGGTTTAGATGTTAGGAGTGAGAGAGAGGTGCTAGGGGGATGTGTGTGTGAGAGAGAGATGAAGAGAGAGAGAGAGAGAGAGAGAGAGAGAGAGAGAAAGGAAGGGAGGTTTAGGGGTTTCGATGGGGAGCGGGGCACTAAGTGATTAGAGATAGAACAATATGGGGTGTTTAAGAGTTATAGGTAGAGACAAAGGGTTATGGGTTTAGGGGTTGGGGGGGAGGGACATACAGGTGTTAGTGGTAAGGGGGGACATAGGTGTTAGAGAGAGAGAGAGAATGAATGGGGCGGTGGGGTGGTAGGGAGAGGGGGGGGCGAATAAAGGTAGGACAGAAGGAGGGGGGATTAGAGGTAGAGAGAGAAGGAAGGGGGGTTAGTAAGAGTTAGGGAGAAGAGGGGAGCGGGGGGGAACATAAAATAATTTTAGTATTGGTATAACTTACAAAACAAAACTCATTGTAGTAGTTTAAAATGCGCACACGTTGTGATTCATCAAAACGCACTCCCGTTTTTATGAATGTGCACGCATTATTGTTCATTATAACGAGCACATGATTTGTTTAAATTCAAAAATGTATTCCCTCCAAATGATAAGGCCAAGCCTCCACCCATGCTTGCATGGAATTCTTATGCCTATGTGTCCACTTCGGCCTTTGCTTCGGATTCAACATGCCTATGCCTTGGAGTATGATAAACCATGGCTAATTCAACATTATATCCAAATTTTCAATATGCTCGTGTTTAGCCATCCATCTGAGTATGCTGCACACCTCCATTTTTTATGAGATTTTAGAAACAGATATGGGTTTTTTCCAGATTCCAAATATGTAAATTTTAACACGAATACATAATTTTTTCTATTTTTTTCTTATTTATCTTCTATCATCACTCCTCAACTCAAAAAACACACTGTTAGTGTTTCGTCCATATCTCTTTCGTTTCTCAACCATTTAAAAAAAAACTATATGGTGCACTAAAGAACACCGACCTCTACATGCTATAAAAAACCCATTTCCAAATAATTGCATTAATACATTCAAACATTGCACCCACAATTGATGTACCATTTTCGAGGTTTGAACTCTTACATAATTAAAAAAAAATATTATTATTGGAAAAATAGTCGTGCACTAGTACTATATGTTTTCTATATCTATACCGGTTTTCGTAAGTTTATTCCATCATTTAGTCACTCAGAGGTTGCACCCACAAAAACATATACCTTATAATTTGTCCCAAAAATAAAAAGTTCACGTTAAAAAATATCTAACTTTAGATAGCCAACAACATTTTCAATAGAATAAAATTATATATTTGGAAAATTCATTCAATTTCCTACATTTCTTCTTTTTTACTCATCGCAAGATTCATTGTGCAAGTGTCTCAAAATATCCATGCAAGTTGATGGATGCCTGTTTTTTCAGTTTTCTATTGCATCTAATGCATCGAAAGAGACCCTCATTAGCTTGCATACACCCTTTAACACTTGGATTATGAAGTTTCATCACAACTATAAGGTGTTTATTGATGCTCCTGGATGACCAACTTCGATATTTCGGATAGAGGCAAGAGATTTACAATGTTTGTGTATGTATTTTAGGGAGGATATGAATTCTACTTGATTTTTTTGTTAGTTGTATGCAACCTTGCAATATACTTGACAAACTTTGCATATTTGTTATTTTTGGTTTGGATTCACAAGGATGCTTGTGAATATACATATGCAAATAGTGAAGTTGATTTGTTTTTTATGAGTAAATTGGGGTTTTGGTTTCCATTGGGAATGTGAATTTTGGTATGGATTCACAAGGATTCTTGTGAATATACATATGGAAATAGTCAAAATGATTTGGTTTTTATGATTAAATTGGGGTTTTGGTTTCCATTGGGCATGTAAATTCCTTTATGGGCATATCAATTAAAAAAAATGGTTTAAATCCATATTCGGGCATAGAAATTATTGAATATAGGGAAATTAGCATGAGAGAATTTGAAGAAAATACCTCACAAGGAAGAGATTGATCCCAAGGTGGAGTTGGTTGTCCTTTTCTCACCCAAAACGCATTCTTCGTAGCTCATTTTGCTTCGCCCCAACTCATTTCAGCGCGTGGTTGTTGCGAAAATGACTGGCTAGGCCTGTTTTAACCATAAAACATGTTTCATATAACGCTCGGGCGAGTTTGTTAGCTATAACAGGAGTGTGTTTGTGTTCACTACAACGCGTGCATGTTGAGTTTAACAATCATAATTGGCAAGCATGTTGGCATCCTTGGGACTAGGCTTGGCAGGGTTGGGATTGCTTCGGATGATCTCTATTTAATGGATCTTGAGTGATTGACTTCACTCTACCATCGCATCTAAAAGGTTCCTCACCTTTGTGCACTCACCCTTAATTTTTGTAGATAATTTGATTATTCTTTAAAAGGAAATCAAAACTTTTTCATCAAATTTGTCTTTAAATATGTGGGATTGATCTTCATCGTGAATATAAGTAAGTGTTAGGGAAGGGAATTAAAGCCTTTTTTATTTATTGATGCTTTAGTATGTGTTCTTGTGAAAATGTGACTATGTGATGAAAACGACCTTTTACGTTATATTCTATATGATAGAATGGATAAAATCCTAATGAAATCCTTCTTGTAAGATGATCAATTAACATTATTTTGAGGCACCAAGTTCACTGTACATCAAAACTTGTTATTGGAGAATAATAAACAACACTTTTTTAATGCACCAAGTTTATGTATGTCAAACCTAGTCATTAAAGAATATTGTAAATTATCTCTAGATTTTCAATAATCCCTCAAAGTTTTGAATAAAATAGATTCAATATCATTTTTATAGCCAAACTAAACAAAACTGAAATGATATTCCATGTTACTAACTATGTAAAGATAATCTACAATCAACCAAGCAAGCTAGATGTTTAATTTTTGGCAATAGGGTTTTCTTTCCATACCTCCCCAAAACAATCTTTAAGATAGTGTCATATGAAGCATAGAAACAAAGAATGAAAATTGCATTGCTATAGTTATGATGTTAGCTACAAAATTCCGTCTTTATGCCAAATATTAAAGGCTACACGTATACTCCTCGTAGGTTTCCTCAATTAGAAATTATGCTTGTGAGTAAGAGTTTTAGGAGGCATGGAACTAATCAAAACTCATAGTCATGCCAATCCCCTACCCGAAATGGGTCATCCGAGATCTCAAGGGTAATGAAGCTTAGAAGGTATAGTTTATAGGAATAAACGCTGAATCATGTGACGTAGGGGACACCTCAATTAGTCTCACGTTCAAAATTTGTTCGTGACCCCATCCAAGTAACGTTAAAGGGCACAGTCTTGGATTAAAACACATGGAAATCTTTGCATATTCTTAAGTACCTTGGGAGATTGGAGAAGTACCTGCGCTCGACTTAACCATTTATGAGAGACCCAGAGTTTTATGGACTTTCTAATTGTGTCAACCAAAAATACGCCGCAATTATGAAACAATTTTGACTTAACCATTTATGAGAGACCCACAGTTTTATGGACTTTCTAATTCTGTCAACCAAAAATACGCCGCAATTATGAAACAATTTTGATATGTAGACTCCAAAAGGCATTAATAGCTTGTCTATGTTTCCCATTTTATATATACAATTTGATCTTAGATTGGCCAACCTACTGTTTACTCTCCGGCAAGATTGTTGCTCCAGATGTGAAAATCGTTTTGGTTTGATATATATGTTGGTAAATGCAAGCAATATGTTTAATGTTGATGTCATTTTAATGAACATTCGAAGATGATCACAATAGCATTGGAAGGGGTCGATTGGGTGCACTTGAATAAGTGTTCTTTTCGGAAGGAATGAATGGATGTTTGTGTATGACAAAAATAGAGCAAATATCATGGGTGTTTACATTGTGCTGTATGACCTATAGAACTAAAATAGCATGATTGTTTATATTGTGCTGTTAGCAAAGGAAGACATGTCCAAAAGGAATTATGTACAGTGATACCAGAAATGAAGTGTGAACGGTGTTGTACTATTGAGTTATAACTAAGGAAATTATAATTAGCGAACTGGCACATCAAATGCCAAAAGAAAACGAGCCTATGCATAGAAGGATTATCGACATCTTGTAACATATCAAGAAATGTTAAAAACACGTAGATTTCCCATATTTTAACAAAATGTATGAAGCAGTTATATGAAGGCGGTAACCAAAAGGAACAGAAGTACATCAGTAACATGAAATATATCCAGCTGAACTAAACTATCAATAACTCTCTTCTGAATGATAGTTAGGGCAGCCAGCAGAGAAGGTACATAAACTTATTCTTTGTAATGAGTATATAACGGAGTTCCAGCGTAGATATCAGAGCATTGCCATTAGCTGCAATAAAAGCTATTCAGTGGATCTAAATAACTTCAGTTTCCATGCAACTTGGCTTTAGTACGATCCATGGGAAACACTGCTGCTCATCACCATCATATCTTGTGCCTGGGAAAGGTACAGTATCTAGTTTTAATTCATAAATGTCAAACGCGTTTACTTTTATTCGGAAATTTTATAGGGAGATTCAAGTATCCGATATTACATGGAATCTCAAGAAAAAACAAGAAAACGCCTTCGATTTTCAGGGTGTTTTTTCAACCCGATCAGTACAGAGCCTTTCTATTATAGAATCGTGCCTTGTTCCTCCAAAAGAGAAGCTAGCTGGAATCAGTACTTCTTCACCGTCTTCGACGCGAGGCTGGTTTGAAAGTGTCTGGCAAAAGCGCTTGGATTAGTAAACCCTAATTGATGCTGAACCTAATGACACAAAAAAGAAATGGAAATCACTGCCCTACCTCTTTGTCTCTTGTATTTAGGTCAACGCTGAAGTCATAACGAGGGCTCACAGCTGCGAGTTTCATCGAAAGAAACTACAAATATCACAAGGAAATGGATTGAAATTTGAACAACTTTCAAATTATATCCAGCCATTCGAAATATGGGTGTGTTTGTAGCCACTTGACTTACCTCTATTTGTGTCTGTAAGGATTGTACATAATTGATGATCTCCTCCAGCATAGCTGCCTTGCCTACTGTCTAAATTAATCGAAGAAGTTTCAACAGAACATCAATTATTCTCTACACCAACTCATTTAATTAAAGAATAATAGTTTATAGGAAATAATAGACAATGATACCTTGGAGCACCCTGGAACCAAATCCTTTAGATATCTCAGTCGTTCGTTGATTTTTTCTCTTCTCACCTGAAAGTGGACGTAATCAAATATAAATATAATCCAAAACAAACATTTTTTTTCATGTTCTGGAACTTAATTTTAATTGATGATGATGATTAACTTTTATTGAAATAAACTTTAGTATATGGGATGTTGGTTTACTTTAAAAAATCTTGTTCTTTTCTTTACAAAATTTGTTAAGAAACTTTCCAAATTTACTATAGTTTTGTCAAGTTAAGAGATATGTATAAAATCTTAATTAAGAAACATATAATTGATTTACTTTAAAATCTTGATTTTTTTCAGTAAAAAAATTTGCTAAAAAACTTTTCAAGTTGCTTATAATTTTAGCAAATTAAAAAATTATAAAAATTTGTATACGCCTTTTATTATGCAACAGAACTGCACTCTGAAACAAAATAAATTATTACTAAAATTGAAGCCTTGCCTAATAAATTTATTAGGGTAACCACTGTAAAAGACTGAAATCCATAAATCCAATTTATGGTTGTCTAGCTTCTCTCGTGCAAGTTCATATACACAGTAAAATATTATGACACTATATCTACATCAGCTGCTGAAGCTATTTTAATGGACAACAAAAGAAACGAAATCGAATGAAGGTACATGACACTGAGAACCAAGCTGAATATACTGATAAATGAAATAAATTAAACTTTTTTAAAGCAATTATTTGTTTAGTTTTTTTAAAAATAATAAAAATAAAATAAGTGAATTTAGATTCATTTCTCTCATGAATCTTTTTATTTGTTTTCAGTTTGGTAAAATTTCATGGTTACCCCAAAATTCTTATCACAATAGAATTTAAAAAACAATTTAAGTAGATATTGAATTATAAAACAAGAACAAACACTTACTGTAAATAAATATATATAATGATAAAATAAACTAATCTAAATCCATATTTAAATGGAGACACAGGATAATTTCTGTTTGGTAAATGTCATTGTATTCTTATTAAATGAAATTTAAAACGATTAATTTATCTACTTATTAAAATATCAAAAAGATAATTATAAAAGATGAGAAAACACTTACTATGATAAAGTAAAAGAAATATAATGATAAGATAAACTAATCTAAAACTATAATTAATTCAGAGACCCATTCTGTTATGATAATAGGGCTCGGTTTACCCTTTCTGCAAGACTGTGACTATCTGTGGCTTGACCCCTTCGAGCTCTTACGTGGATAAAGTCCTTGGGAGATTCTGCCTCGATTTTCTTAGCATTAGCTGGAGAGCCTGTGGTTATTTGAGTAGTAGATGACTTGCTTTTCTTCGAGCAGCACGGGCGTTTCGTTTGGCCCTTCTGGAATTTCACACATTGAAAAAAATCAAACCAGATGTGAAATGCTAAAATCAAGCTGCTGTAGACTATGAACAGTAAAATGATATATAGAAAATGCCTAACCTGTGGAGTGTATTTTATCCTGGGGCATTCGTTTCGAACAACGCTTCGTTTCTTCCCTTTTCGCATATCGAAACCAGTTAATGCGAAACTTGTCTGCCCTGAAGTTGAAGAGGTCCAAATATTGCCTGCATCCGTGCAGTTATTACAGCGCTTTTCAAAGCTACAGCCATGAATGCTGCAATCTGATTCTATATTGATTTCAGCGGCCTCTTTGTCGTTCGTCTCAGTGTTCTTGAGAGAGAAGCCATTGATGTCACAAGGATCTGAGAATACCACAATTCTGGCATTTTCTGAACAGATTCCGGCACGCTCCTGATCTTTTAATCCTTGGTGGGAATGGAAGGCAGCGCCACTCCTTTGAATTGGTGCACCTGAAAGCTCCGAGGCTGCATTGGGCTTCGTCTCTGTTATAAATGAGTTTATATTCTCCATATCTCCATGGCTGCTGCATGGATTATGAAAAACTTGGTTCCGAAGAAAGGGCAAATAGGTCTTTAAAGCAGCATGCTTGTACATATTAAACAAAGAGTAGTCGTCCTTAGCGGAGAGGTAGGGAAATGCGCCATCCATGGAAGAAATCAACAGATCAGAAAAACTCACATGAAGAATTCTAACTACTTGGTAGTCCAACGCTTGAAGAATTCAAGTAATTGGTATTGCAAGTGAAATAAATAAATTAATCCAACTTAGAAGATTCGGTTTTCTTTTTAGATGAGCGAAGCATGAGGCGAGCAGCACACCGCAATGCTCGTCGAGCAATCGGGAGCTCCACTGACTGAGACACTCATTTATTCATTTAACCGTGTTCTCCAGCACTTTGCAGACATTCTCAAAACAGGCATATACCTTTAGGTTACAGTACAATCTATCAGATAAATTTATTCTGAAAGAAGAAAGTAATCGGATTTATGTACAGTCTTGAAAGAAAGATGGTATTGGCCACATTATTATCATGGAGTGGGGACCGAGCTTGATATCGCTATCGACAGCAGAGTCTATTCATAACCACATTGAACACAAAAAACAAGAAACGACTTCTCGCGGGCCGAACAAAAACGAGATCCCACCGCTCCATGAGAAACTGTCAATATTCTGGCCATGCACTCAGGACTCGTTTTACTATTGCTCCACGAGTCAGGAATCGCGCTGTTTGTCCATCTGCTTCTGTACTATTCCATTACTGTTTATTAGTTCACTTTAAAATTGACAGCGCTAGTGGCCTATTCTATAAGGAGGAGATTTATGAACTGGAATTTATATTACCGTCAGTATATTTTAAAAAGTGAATAGGAACAAAATACATTTATGATTTAGTATCACGTCGTCATCTATCATTGACACACTTACCCATATAACTTAGACTACATACATGTTTGTTTTACAATACCGAAAACCGAGGTTCCTTCGTCCTGGTTCGGGTATGAACGCTTTTGTTTGAATCTCCAGGTTTTGTTAGTCACACCGTGGAGTTATGGTTATAATTGATTTACCAAAATTAAATGTCATCCACATAAGGTCCTATTAGTTTGTTTGATCTCTTTATCATTTTTAAGATATATATTTATTTTGGTTTTAATCTTTTTGTTTTTTATTTTTAAAGTAAGAGTGGTAACATTTTATTTATAGTGGTCTTTTTGCCTTTAACATATATTTGTTGAGAATTTACTAAAGTGTTATGTATAGTTATAATACAGAAAAATAAAATTAAGAACTAACTAAATGGTAGATGAATCAACATCATTATCATTTCGATGACAAGTAGCATGTAGGGAAGCCTTGTCTTAGAGAGGCATTTCTGTCAATTTTCAGCTCCAAAGGCTTCCTAATTATGTACATCTTGCTAGACATTATCTTATGGACTACCCTTTGGTCTTGAAAGGTTGCTAACATCTACCTATCGCAATAGTGAATTGGTTACCTACCTCAAAACCAATGAACCTTCGTACAATATGATTATGATCACCATGGTGTCCTCGATATTTTGAATCTATTCATCCATAGGATCGAAGGCCACGCCTAGCTGAAAAACTGCTTTATTTCGCTCCATTTCTTGTTTTTCCCTGTTCTTTTTTGCTTCCTCCTCTTCGACCTAGTTGGGCATGTTGGGAGCTTGCTTCCTCCTCTTCGATCTAGTTGGGAATGTTGGGAGCTAGATGAGTTCATGGGATAAACTCAACACCCACGTGTCGCCCTAAGAAGTTCAGGTTGGAATTCATGATAGTGGAGTTTGTGGTCATGTTCATGAGCATCTACTCCATATTATCGGATTCCTTTCTATGATCAACTAGAATGCGACCCAATATTTTTTTTTATGTCTAGAATGTAACAAGGGAACACTTGTAAAGAGATTGGTTTGAGAGAGAATCCCCTGGTTCTTGAAGCCAATTTGTGAAGGGTTGGATTTCATTAACCTCTTAAAAGATTTCAATGTTGATCCAAATTTTACATCCTACCATCTCTATTTCTAGTTCGCATGCATTGGGGATAGATTTCTTGTAGTATTTGGTTCTTGTTGTCACTCTAAGTTGGTCTCTCATAGGATTCTACAACATCGTGCTAGTTCTTTTCTTCTGCTTATTATGCACCATAATCCAAACCTTTATTTTACCTTGTTGTTTATCAAGAATGTTCAAGTTCCTTTGATCTCCTTGATTGGGGAAGGATTTGGTGTTCTTTGCAATGAGGTTGAAGGTAAATGCCATCCTTTTTTTTGGCATGATCGATTTTTCCTCCCTTGCTTTGGAAAAATCCATCACCTTCATGTTATTGTACTGAACCTTCTTCTCCATATTATCTTTTTGTATGACCTAATACATCCACACATAATTCTTTGATTTAGGTTGTTGTTTCATAATGGGGACTCATTGTGTTCCATGTGCTTTGCATGGGTAATCCCCTCCTCGTGTCCACTAGAGGGCATCTATCTCCTTGAGGCATCATAGATGGGGTCCTTCTTATGTTGACTAAGGGATGAGGTGGTGCATCCTATGTGGGCTCGATATCACCATTGGTTCGCCTACATGGGATAATTTTTTTATTTCATTAGTTTATATTCATTTATTTATTTATTTCTATTTTTGTGTATTTTGTAATTTTACACATTAGAAAGTCTCTCATATGTACCTCACTATGTAAAAATAAATAAAGGAATAAATATTTTTTAATAGTATTTAAGGAAAATAAAAAGGTTAGAAGATCCTTTTTTTAAATGAAATGTTTGTATTTCAATCTATTTATGTTTCTAGTTAATTAATCAATTAGAAATCATATGAATCTAGGTTGATTAGAAGTGCCACATTAGACAATCATCACACATTAATATTCTAGGTTGGATTTTGGGTGTCTCCTCCCAACTAGCGCACCAATAAGGAGAAGCGAGAACCATACCTTAACTAGGTGGAAGTAAGCCCCCCTTATGTATGTGGATGCATCAAGTAACATTTGACATGTCCTCTCTTGTCCTTACTAATAGTTCACAAATCAGTAATGATAGGTTTATAATCTATGTATTTTTCCTTTCTTAAATTAATACATTGTATTTATACCTTTTTAGATTACATTATTGTTGAAATCAATACAACCACTCAATTATTATGATCAAAGTTTTTATTAGTGCTAAAATCAATGTACTATAATGTTATTCCATGTATAGGACAACTTTTTCTTTCTTTTTGAAAAGTCTATTATTAAAATGTCTTTGTTTTTTCCTCATTTAAATCTTTGGCAAATAAAGTTCCATTATTTAAAGTGATTTTTGTTTTATTTTTGTTAGCTTCAAGTATTTTTATTATTTTTTAATAAAGAAATGCACATCATATACAATGTAAGATCTTACCTTAATACATAGTGCTTTGTTTATTTATTCATTTGTTAATCATTTCAATTATATTAGTCACTCCATTAAAACAATATAATTCCTTTAAAAATTTCATTATTTTCAAGTTTTATAATTACTATTACAATGTAGCAATCATTAATCCCAAAGATGTGTATGTTTACTAAGGAGTTTTCATTTAAACAATATGCAAAATATGATTTTTTTTTATTTTTTTATTTTTTTTGCATATGACATTTATTAATATTAACAATTTAATACATTGCAACATGAATAAAGATTGTTTAATTTTTATCTCAAATATAGTATGTTTAATTACAAAATATAAATTGTGTTAAATAAAATATTTAATTTATTGTTGGTCATAATTTCATATTTTCAAACTTAAATTTATTAATATATTAATATTTTTTTATCAATATTTAATTATGAATAAATTTTCACACCATATTATATGATTTAGAAATCAAAAAATAAATATTCAACATTCAACATACATTCCATTACATAAATATCAGTTCTTACAATAATATAAAGTTAAAACAATTATTTCCCTTTCTTTTTTTCATAAATTATCCCCATATAAAATGGCACATCCCAAACAAATCTACAAAATAGGGTGCCAATCATTTGAACTGAAATATAGATAAATTTAAAATATATAATTTAAAATTATAATCTAACGACATTTGAAGGAAATAAAAACATGTGTTTTTAGAATTAGAACATTTAAAAAGATACACACTTTAAAAATTTTCAATATTTATTCTTGATTGTATTGAAATAGGAATACACTTTAAAAAAAAATGAAAAATAGAAAATTATATAACACTTACACAACTGATGTAATCATTTTCATTTTCTCACTATGCCAAAATTACTAGTATAAAAATGTAGAATTTAATATCCAAGTTTTTGTTACAAACATACAAATGAAATAACAATAATAAGTGTTGAAAAAAAAATATAAATAAGTATAAATGGAATAATAATAATAAATGTTTTAAAAAAAAGTTACATATGAAACAACATGACATCATGTCAAATAAGTAAATTTACATTATTTGATTAATTCTCGAAGACATAGATGTTTGGAGGAGTGGAAGTAAGCCCCCTCTATGTATGTGAATGAGCCAAGTAATATTTGACATGTCCTCTCACGTCTTTACTAATATACTAATAGTTCACAACTAAGTAATGATAGGTTTTTCCAAAATAGTGCCAAATCATTTATTTAGACCCAAATCATAGAATATTTAGACTATGATATTAAAATCTATATATTTGTCCTTTCTTAAATTAATATATTGAATATATATCTTTATTAATACATTGAATTATATCTTTTTAAATTATATCATTGTTTTTTCAGATGGAAAGATCCATGGGAACCCAGCAATACTTCCCCACATTAGTGGATGGTAGAGGTGGTAAACGGCCGGCCATCCTCGTAGAAGGCCTAACCCCAAAAGACTCAAGGCTCGAACCCGTGACCTCTCCCCGAACCGAGAGAGTGTGCACACGTCTAAATCAATATAACCACTAAATTGCTAGTGTCATAGTTTTTACGTACCATAGTATATTACTGCTATTTAAAATCATTGTACTATATTGTTATTCAATGCATAGAAAGACCTTTTTCCTCAAATGAAAAAAATCTATTATTAAAATATACTTGTTTTTTTCTCATTTAAATCTTTGGCAAATAAAAGTACTATATCAAAAATGATTTTTGTTTTATTTTTGTTAACTTCAAATATTTTCATTATTTTCTCAATAAAGGAATGCGCATCATATGTAATGGAAGATTATCTTTATTCATTCCATTACACAAATATCACATCAAATAAGTTCATAAAAGGATCTGAAGATAAAACAATTCTTTCCCTTTGTGTGATAAAAACTACAAAATAGGGCCAATCATTTGAATTGAGATACAGATTAATTTAAAATATATAATTTAAATTATTATCTAAAGACATTTGAAG
>LPNX010609812.1:141170-145664 GCA_001517045.1 Pseudotsuga menziesii
TCATCACCATCGTGTTGATCTTCTTCATCATTATCATCATCACCATGATGTTCATCATCATCGTCTTCATCACCATCATGATGGTGATGATGATCATGATCATCATCATAATCATCATCAACAGATCATCATCATCGTCATCATCATCATCATCATCATCGTTGTCGTCGTCGTCGTCAACATCATCATCATCTTCATCATCATCAACATCATCATCATCATCATCATCTTCATCATCATCATCACCGTCAGTATCATCATCTATGTCATCATCATCATCATCATGTTCATCCTCATCATCACCATCTATATCATCATCTCTGTCTTCATCATCATCGTCATGTTCATCATCATCATCACCATCATCACGTTCATCATCATCCTCACAGTGAGAGAGGGAGGGATGGAGTAAGGGAGAGAAAGGAACATATAGGGAGAGATGTAGAGAGAGTGAGGGGGTATATTTAGAAAGAGATAGGGGTATGTAGGAATTATTTGGGCTATAGAGAGAAACATGTATATGCATGAAAAGAAGGAAACACTAAAACCATGTGCTTTGTTTCTAACCATAGAAAACATTTGTTTTCTTATGATTTTATTTGTTTCCTTAGTCGTGCACCCACTCTATTAATTGTGCTTAAACATATCGTGTGCGTGTTTTACTTATACAAATTGCGTACGTGTTTTTACTATATATAACGTGTTCGCGTTTTAGGACTGTAAAAACAGTGGATTGTTTTTTTCTGAGAGCATCTTCACTCTGTTTTTATGAAAATCTGATTACCATGCATTTTTTTTCAAGAGCACTAGCCCGCCTGTGGAAATACTCACAATACACATTCTCCATCATTCTTTTTGTTATGCAGGTGCAACATTGAGGACATCTTTCATGGTTGAGGAGCACATAGGATACGATATCAAGCTTCAATGCCATTTCATGGTGATGGTGGATATACACAATTGTACAAGAGAATCAGCTTAAGGAACAATTTATGATTTAACTTTCGTTTGCTTATTATTCAAGAGAAGCAAAGCTAAATTTTCTCATTCATCATTGTTTTGATGGGAAATATGAACAATTGAGAAGGAAGATTGAAGCACCTTGAAGGATTAATAGTTATAAAGAAAGTTAAAGGTTTGAAAGCTTGTAATTGAGAAGCAACAAAAACAAACTATATTGAATTGATCATTGTGGTGATAGGGAATGTACATAACCAAGGAAGAAAATCAGCAAGGAAGAAGAGACCTCAAGAAGTCATCAAAGAAGAGAAAGAAAATAAAAGAATAGACATGATGAATCGGAGGCTTTCTTTGGAAACTAATCCAAATCTAATTATAGAGGATAAAACGGTTCATCCTATTAATCTAGCACAAGAAAAAATGAAGCATTCACTAGAGGGACATTCAATTTCCACAATAGTTGTTGAACAAGCACCCCATGGAAGTATTCAAGAAGCAAAACGTAGGTGCTCATTAGGGGATGTTTCAAATCCCACATCAAGTCAAAGTGATAAGTTACCATATCAAGATGAAGCTCATGAAGAGGAACTAGACATGGAGCCTAATGTTGAAGAGGCATTGGACATGGAGCCTACTGTTGAAGAAGAAAATATTATCCCAACCATCGATGAGGATGTTGGACTTCCACCATCCAACTACTAGGAAGAGAATGAAGGACAACAAGTTTCTATTGAAACGCCAGAGCGTATTGTTGATGCACTAGATGATAGAATTCCAACCCCCTTACCTCCATTAGAAAGCACACGTAAAAGAGATCTGAAGCGTATACAAGTTGATGAAGGACTCCTCAATTCCATTGAAGGTACGCTATCTAAACATAGTATTGCTTATCAAACTCAACAGATACTACATAAATATTTTGTTTCTAAATGTGATGGAGATAAATGTAGATTATTTTTATCATTGTTAAAATCTAGGGGCATGAATATTGTTAAGAAATCATTAGGGATAAAGATGATAAAGACTTATGGACCAAGTTCTCATATAGTTAAAATCTTAGTAGATGCCTTTGGTAAAATTGGTAAGAACACACAGTCAAAGGACTGCAATGCGGCTCGTCGTGTGTTGTCACGAGCAATTGTAAATAAGAACACCAGGGTCCTTTGTTTTCTCAAGCCTACGTCTAAACTAGTTAATTTGAATGTAAAAACCCTCAATGGGTATTCTATTAGAAGAGAACATATTGACACAACCGCCCAGATAGATTTTTGGGCCTTTATTGGTCGGTTGCCACGTCGTGACATGAAGCTAGTTGATGCAGTAAAGGGACTAGTGCAGAGTTTTTGGCATGATCACACAAGGCCTTCTTCAATCCAGAAGGATGTACTAAAACTGAGAAGGAGTTCAAAGGACCGTGAACCACATATTAAGCATCTTCTTGATATAACACAGACATAACTATACGGGAAAAATAGGAATGAACACAGACAATTGAATTTGGGGCAAAGATATTTTGAGAAATGTAAGCCCTGGTATGTTAGAATAAATACTCTTTGTAACACTTGTTGTTGTAGATACCATGTAGAATATGAATATTAATATTAAACATTTTTGTACATTCGTCGTGTGTTACATACTAACCATGTTCAGGATTTCTCCTTGACAATACTACCAACCTCATCAATAGAATTCATTCATAGTATCATGTGCAATAGGCCTGAGGGGAAAACATACTATGTAAAATCCTGTTTGGGTGGAACTTGCTCCAACTGTGCTGCAATGACATTATTGAGCCAATGTATACACGAGAGTGGAGACAATGAATTTGGGAATATGGTTACATACATGAAAAGTTTCAAATATATCAGCTATGAAATAGTCCCAGGGAAAGAAAGAAAAAAAATACAATTGGTCACATATCAGGTACATGAATTTATCTATAAATTTATGTTTGAACAGTTGCATTTCATTCCTTACTTCCAAAAAAAAACTTGATATTGAGATCATTTTGTGTCAACAGGTACAAGTTAGTGTCTTCGTCAAGTAATTTATTGAAAAGACACATCAATATTTTCTACATGTCCACTTGGCTTGATAGCAGGATGAGAAGTTTAGAATATGAAGAGATACATTTCCATGTGGTACTATACTTTCAGTTGTTAATTTTTACAAGAACTACACTCTGCAAACTCAAAATGAGATCCAAAGTCAATGTTATCACTCTGAGCAGGTTTCCTTGATGGTGCATATCACATATAGGCATGGCCCAAATAGCAGTGATGAGTAAAGAGAAATTCTAAAGGAATATCACTTCTACATAAGTGATGATAGGTGCCATGACTTCCACTATGTACGTCATTGCTTCATCATGTTCTATGATCATTTGAAGGGTAGGAACATAGAGATGGATCGACACTGGATTTGGTCTGATGGATGTGGTGGTCAGTTAAAAAATGCATGCATATTTCAATGGTTGTGTTCATTGCATAAAAACTACAAAGTTCCACATATGTGGAACTATTTTGAGATTGGGCATGGTAAAGGAGAGCATGATGGAGCCGGAGCATGTGTCAAAACAGCCCTACGAAGAGAGGAATTGAAATTATCTACAATATCTACTATTCAAAATGCTCAATCTATAGCCAGGTGGTGCATGTCAGTAATGGGAGAGGAATCAACTATGCGAGTAGAATCCATAAGAAAGAGACATGTGGAGAGATTTTTTTGGGAGGTGATAGACATAGATCGTTCACTATTATACCTAAATCCTATCTCCATCATGTGATGAGATCCTTAACTCCTATGTTTTCCCTTACTCCCAAAACTTGGAGTGGAAACTTGCTCTGTTTGTCAATTCTACTTGAAAAAATATAGCACTGTGCTTACCCTTTGGCTGATGAGCAGTACCTTGTTCAGCACCGCCTATATCCTGTTATGGAGAAGCGGTGCCACCATCTATAGGCTTTGTTGTTAAATCAGTTCTCACCTAAACCACTTTGTCATAAGGGAACAAAAGAGGTACCCTGGGTAAAATGGGAAAATGAGAAGTTTCTTGAGGCTTCTAGATCATGAGCCTCGTGTCCTCCCTTTTCCCTATCAATATGGGTTAGTTGAGCTCGAGATCCCCCTTGGTAGGATCTTGGAGCCACCTGTTATAGTGGATTTCACCACACTAGGTGAATCACACATTGTATGGCCTTCCCTTGTCCCGCTGCAGACTCATTAGCCCCCTTGGACCACTTTATATCTTTTGATGTTACCTTGATCATCCCCAAAAAACATTATAATATTGATATACGCGGCTTTTTCCCCGATAACCGCGTACATACGCGGATATTCCCTCGATAGTCGCGTACATCGAGATGTGTGCATAAATCCAAATCCTTTTGGTCTGTTCCTTGACTTGGATCCGACTCATATGACTCATGGCGTTCCATATGCCTTGAGATCGCACGGATTCGACCCTTCAGTATCCCTTTGAAGAGCTATATAAGGAACCCCTTGGTACATTGAAAGCATAAGAGAAATTTGAGA
>LPNX010609820.1:8945-141108 GCA_001517045.1 Pseudotsuga menziesii
CTAATACATACAAAAATATACACAGATGCAAGAGACAAGAACAAGATAGGATGAACAGATTATATTATTCTCAATAGATCATACAAAGCCAAGAATTGAACTACGTTCTTGTGTGGCTCAACAACCTAATATACAGGTTACAAACAGTTACAATCATAACTACCTGTCGGTTCACCGAACTGACACGACTATTAGTTAACAGACTAACCACTGTGTTTACTCAGCCGACCGACGTAGTCGGTCTCTCGACTTAGTCGGCTGATCGACTAAGTCGGTCTTCGTTCAAGTCGACTTATGTCGACTTGCTCCTTCTACACTAAGTCAATCAACAAGCTAGCTGATTCCTCTTCCACAATGTCAGAAGGCTAGTCCACTATGATTCCGATATCATAATAGTAGTTGACTAAGCATCTGATATGGAAAAGTGAAAAAGACCAAGTTTTTTCAAGAAATCTTTGAACTCAGGGAAACTCTGGAAATAACAAAATACTCTTAGGCTAAATTTAATAAAAACAAATAAAAGGGAGGTCCTAAAATTGAAAATTTTGGGGAAGAAGTTGTGGCTGCAACAAGTATATCCATGTCTTTCTAGAAAAATCATCAATAAAAGAAACATAGTATACATACCTGCTTAATGAACTTGATGACATTGGACCGCATACATTAGAGTGAATGATTTCCAAGATTCCTTTTTCCTTGCTCTCGTTACTTGGAAATGTCTTCTTTGTGTTCTTTCCTTTCGCACATCCTTTGTAGACACCATCATGTTTTGACTGAATTTCTGGAAGTCCTTCAATAGCTTTTCTTGCAAGAGGTAGTGCTCTGTAGTGCACATGTGCAAGCCTTCTATGCCAAAGTTCATTTGGTTCTACTGTTTCATGGACCAAGGCTTGTTCTGGATGGCCCTTCAATTTGTATAGACCTCCCTCTTGTTCCCCAATTAATACTACATCATCAATAGTCTTTCCTTTTGGCCACATGAGAACTTGGACATCTACAAATGCAACCCTCATTCCTTTTGTAGCTAATGCAGATATGGAGAGGAGGTTCTTCTTTAGTCCTGGTACAAATAATACATTCTTCATCATTATAGACTTTCTAGAGTCTATCTTATAGGAGGATTCCCCACTACCTTCTATTGGATACTGGTAGTCATCTCCAAGTTTCACCTTGTGGGGTGATTCATGTTCTGATAGTTTCACAAAGGATTCTTTGAATCTTGTCATATGTTTGGAAGCCCCAATGTCTATAAGCCAATCATTGCTTCCATGTGTGATGTTTCCCGTGAGAGCAAAAATCAAGACATATTCTTCATCACTTGAAGAATCATCACTTTCTTGTCTGATTCTCTTTGTGGAAGGTTCATCATCTTCTGCAGCATGAGCATGATGTATTATTTTGTTCCCTTTCTTCTTGATGGAGCTATTTTTGTTCTTAGGACAATCTCTAGCATAGTGTCCTCTTTCATCACATGTATAGCATCTAAATTTAGGTAGATTCTTGTTAGGTATTTTAGGATGAAAGTGCTTACCTTGGTGATGATTTGTTTTTCTCTTCTTGGATTGCACTTTAAGAGCTTGATCTTCACTTGCCATATTTTCCTCTCGAGTTGCTATCGAAGCTTCTTCTTGTGAGCATTCTTCCCATAGTCTATTGAACTTGACTAGCTTCTTTCTAGCACAAATCCCTTGAATGAAAAGTCCCATGTCCTAGGGAGACCATTCAAGGTGGTCATTATAATCTCTGCATTCTCCACTTCTTCATCCACTGCTTCAAGTTGTTCTTTGATTTGAGAGACCCTTGTAAAGTATCACTGTATGGTCTCCACATTCTGTATCTTCACATTCTTCAACTGGTTCCTCAAGGTCATATTCTGGTTTATGTTCTTTCCTTCAAACAGTTTGGTCAGGGCATCAAACATAGCTTTAGGTGTCTTTAGAGAGGAAACCTATGGTATGAGGTGATCCTTGATTGAATCAGCAATAATCCTCTTAGGCATGACCAATTTATTCTTGTGTAAGGATTTAGCCTCATCTCCCTCTGGAACTGGAACCTCCTCATTGATGTAGGAGTCCAACTCATTTTCTTCCAGGACCAGGGAGATCCTATACTTCTAGGCTCGAAAGTTATTAGCTCCCTCAAGATTTTCATCAAGCTTGGTATGATGAGACATCTTAACTGATAACATCAAATGGAAATACAAAATATTTATATCTTACCAGGTTAAGATGTCGGATCTGGATTTGGAGCTGAATTTCTACAGAGCTGGTTTAGGAGCAGATTAGGGTTTGACTTTCCCAGAGTTCTGTCCAACCAAAAGCTTTGATATTGATCTCTAAATTCGATTTTGAAGAGGAGATCAATCCAGGCCTGGGCTAACTCAAAAATTCCACTTCTGTGGAAAGCACTAATTTCCAGCAGTAGTGTCGGGTCAAAAACTGAAAATGCTCAGAATCAGATTCTGCTTCGACAAAAAGATGCACCCTAGAGAGGAGAGTTAGCCCAACCTTCTATTGCTGAAAATATGTGGAGAGAGATCCAAAAAGTAGGAATCCGTAGTTTCCATAGCTACATAGTGTCTTATTCTCAGGTTAGCTGTGATACCATGTTATATTTTTATCATTTAAGCTAGCATTATCTTAGGATCTTTAACTGAGATAATAACAAGAAAAACAATCAAACATAAGAGACAATGAACACAAAGTTTTTCCTCGGGGAAACCATAAAGGAGAAAATCCCGCAACTTCCTTAGAGATAGAATCAACACCAAAAGTAAAACCCCAAAACAGTAAGATGATATCTCGACAGCAATAGTCTCTCTCTGTCTTGTCCCAACAACTTCTTCTCTCTCAGTTATGCGCTACAACTAAGTGTGAGTGAATGTATAATAAATAGAGAGTCTCACTCTCTATTTATACTAAATCCCAACTTGAAAATAACTCACAAGGGATGATTTCTCTAGGAGAGTCTAATAACCCTAGGGCCCCACAACTGCGGGGACTTTAACCCTTGATCAATAGGAGGGTTACCCACAATGACTTTACATGACTTGTTTACATTATAGAATCTCCCGATAGGAACGTCGGGGCATGACACGACTCAAAAATTTACCAGAATAAACATCGGGGTACAATACATAAGATATACAAGTGAATACATTCCGAAGTTAAAATTACATCAACAATTTTTAGTAAATTTTAAACGGTGTGTTTTGATTAGAAAGAAAACCCTCTAGGAACCTCTTTTGGTCCAAGCGGACCTCAATCGGGGAATCAAGGAGGGCGTTGATTTTAGAAATATTGCTTGTATAAATTAATGATAAAGCAACAAAAAATAAACAAACCACATGTTTTCTAATTAGTCCTACCACGCATCTCTTTCCCCTTTCGGGTCAATCGGGAAGTCTTGGGGTAAGTATTAAAGTTACTTTGACTTTGTAATATGTAAGAAATGATAAAAGTAATCAACGTATATTATTGTTCATAAATAAAACTAATCTAGAGAGAAAAAATAAGAAAATGAAAAAATGGAAAAAAGGACGCGAATCCCCCCAGGGGAAATGGGGAATGGGCTCGAAAGAGCCTATTCGGAAATATTTTTTATTGTCAGTGGTTAAAATACCATAAAAATGATATTAGTAACTCTTGGTTCTTATATGGAATGAACCAAGACCTTACAAAGTGCAAAGATTAAAGATTACAGTAAAAAAGGGAGACCCATGGGGGGATTCGGATGGCCTAGAATCCAGTTTCGAACAACAGTTCTTCCTCTTTTCTATTATACCTGCTAAAAACCAGCAAGCTTATTAAACTAAAATATTCCTAAAATAACTCTGAAAGTACCTTTGGGTCAGCCTACTTTTAACCAACAAAAAGCTAAGTTAAAACTAGTTAAAAAAGGTAAAAAAGAAACCAAGGAAATCAAACTTTCCTTGGGATCTTGGATTTCCTTTTAGGCAGCCAATATGATGTGAACTGATTGCTGGATTTATCTTTTATAACAGAAAATAGAAATCAGGGATGATTTTAAGGAACCATACTTATTTAAAAGTGGATAAATGTTGGCGAATATTACCAACTCTTAAAACGCCAACTAAAAAATGATTGGTGATATTTTTCAAAAAATATTTTAATTTCCAAGGATTTTATATTGTTTATAAAATAATTTGGCCATTTTTAGGGTGAAAAAATTTTACCCCATCAAAATTGGGCAAAACAGGGATTCAAAAAATGCAAAATGCCGAATTTTTTTTGGGAGAAAAACATGGAAAAATAGCCCACTAGGCTAAAATTCGCCCCTAAAATTATCCCTGACAGAATTCTAATGCATGCAAGCTACAAATTCTCTTTAAAATGCCATGCAAAAATGATGATTTCCCTAAAGCTAGATCTAGAATGCTTATGAAACCTTTTAAGAACAAGATCTAGATTATGAGCTTTGAGAAGATAGATCTATGTTGAAATTTACTTTAAAATAATAGATCTAAACAATATAAAAGCTGTGAACAAAGTAACTAGGTAAAATTTTAATATTTAAGAGGAGAAAGAGAAGAAGGCAAGCTTGTAGCCTTGAAGATCAACCGTGATATTTCTGGTGGAATGTCGAGGGACTATGCCTTTGAGAAAGTTTTGGAGAAAGTGAGGAAGCAAACTATATCAACACCCTTTCGAAGCTAGGAACCTACAACTAATCCAAAGGCTTGCCAAAATGCTTGTGAGATCCAGTTAATACATAAACAGAGATATTAGAATAGCATGCATATAAACTTATAAAACATGTTAAATCTAGATCTCTAAACATGCATAAAAAGGAAAGAGATAGCCAATAAACTTATTAACAAACTCCTTTCCTATCAAGATCATACTAAACTTATTATCAATATTTTAGCACTGGATCCACAATATCAAAATAATCAAGTTATGAACATAGATACAGGTTACCTTAGTAAAACATGGCAATGCTCATCCACACACAATAACATGACACCATCTTGCCTCCAAAGCTTTTCTTTATTTCAAATGAAAAATAGCAACAGTACAATAGAACCATCTCTTCAATCTGACTCTAACTAGCTTGGAAGAGGAAAATTGTGCTTTATTTATAACAAAAACTAGAAACCTAGCCCAGAGGGGGCGCAATTCCCAAGGAGATAGAGATTGTAGCTGCATGTGGAGTCAAGATGAGCCTGATCTGAGTCTATCTGAGTCTGATTTGAGTTCGACTGAGTGTAATTGGCAATGGGATAGCTGATCGGACTGACACATCAACTGGTTAACTGAAACATCAACCAAATCACATCCAGATGGGCGCACACATGTGGAGGAGAGAGAGAGGGTGCAATTCCCAAGATTGCATGCTGTGGTGCAATCCCTGTTCAACCCAGATCAACTCCTTCTGTCAAGGAATGGTCAGCTCTAGTCAATATGAAGCACATGAGACTGATTTCAGTCAAATTTAAGAAAAATCCACTGATTTAGGATTTTGAATTTTCTCCATTATTTAATTAATTTATCAATTAAAATAATCAATATTTGATTTTTTGGGTTTTCTGACTTGAGTGATGGGAAAATTGTAGAGGGGGATAATTACCTCCTAAATGTCATCATGTAATTATAGTTTAAATGATAAATAAATATGTAGTTGGAGCGGGTACAACCGCTCCAACCTACCTCATAATGTATAAATAATTAACAAAGATAATGCAAAAACGGATTGGACGTCCCTTCCCATATTTCTTTGTCTTTGATTGCTGTGTATGAACTTAACGCATGCTTGAATGATGTTGAAACCCTAGACTTCAACATTGGCGCCGTTGCCGCCTCTATCCGGTCTGGGTGACAGCAGCAGCGGATGGAGGTGGTCGAACCTAAAGGTGAAACTGTCGTGAAGATGAAATACTGCTCGTGCATTCGGGAATCTGAAATCCGACCCGCAACGTATACGTCGACAGTCGGGATGGACATGGCGTCCAAGCACCATTTTGGCAAATACTCCAGCCTACTGCTGCACTCCACAGTCCATGTCGTTGCGGGCATGAGATCCTCGCTTATTTCCTGATTTTTCTCCAGCGTCCCAAAGAGAAGAGGTTCGTCCCTCAGTTCGATTCTGTTGGAGCGTGATAAATGCGCTTGAAGATGGATGGCATCGGCGGCCGTTGATCTCTAGAGCCGTCGGATTGCTGCGAGAATACCTTCATGTCGAAGTCGAACCAAAAGCTTCAGTACGACTATGGCAGTCGGCTTCACACCGACTAACGTTTAAAAGGACATGCCAGTCGGTCGCAAGTTAAAGACATATCATCAGTTAGCTGTTTGAATGCTGCGTCGGTCGTGACGCCTTCGTAGGAAATGGGCTGAAGTGTTTTCAAAGGAATGAATGCAGAGGCGTCCAGGATTGAATGAATGCTGGACGACTAACAGGCCGCTACACTTTCCTTGCGCTGCCTCCGCCTCCCTGCTTCTTGCCAAATGTCGGGCAAGGGCAGCGGTAGAACCAGACATTATGGAGAAACCGGAAGTGTAGTTCGTGATGTTGGCGTGGCATCACTTCACTGTGGCTACTGCAACGCCGGCGGTCCGGCTGGTGTCACCGGCCTTAGCCACTTCCTATGGACAGATCGTCTTAGAGTGGAGGATTATGAGGACCTGCTCGACCGCGGCTGGAAAAGAGTGGGCGGTAGAATGATTGAATTATCTGAAGTCGAACAAAACTGATACTTCTCAAATATCGACCCGACTGATCTTGTCGACCATCGACCCAACTGACCTTGTCGACCATCATTTCGTGGACCCTGTCCCGACGTCGGATCAAAAATTTTGATGCATCATGAGAGGTAACATTATGGAGTTGTTTATTTTGTGTTAAATACCTTGCCTCCTTGTTGACTGAGCATTGATTAAGTTGAAAAAAAATATGGTCGATTTTTTCTGTGGGTCCAATCTCACTTTGGTCGGCATTTCAAGTGGTCGATATGTTAAATTTCAAAGTCGGTGGAAACAGGTCGGTTGTGTTGGAGCAGGTCGGTTGGGTTGGCCAGTTTCTTCAAGTGGTCGATATGCTAATTCTAGAGTAGTCAATCATCACCAAGACCATGCACATTGTAGGAAATTCATACTCTCACGATAGAACCAGACGACGACGATGGCATTCAAGCAAATATCATTCACCTACACAGCGAAGCGCTTCAATGAACATGATGACAATGTACCCCTCATTATCAAAATGCTGAAACTGTTCCTAGGTTGTGACCTCGGAAAGCCAGAAAACAGAGAAATAACATAGAAAGTCGAAGAGCCAAAAGGCCCCGCATGCCTGAACCGATGGAGATGCCGGTCAGATGAGCCTGGGTGAGGCTTTAAACCAAAAGACCTAGTTGCGGAAGAATATGGTTTCCCGCCATTGTGAGAGGATGAGACTTCGATGGACTATTGTCAGATTGAAGATGGAGGCTGAAGAGTAACCAGTCACAGTAGAGCCTTGTACACGTGTGTTTTCCTATCAAGCTGGCGGCTGAGTTACCTATGCAGACCGGTATGCAAGGTTGATGCACAGTGAGGAATACTCCGCAGTAGCAGAGACCCAGGACGTTGATGCAGTTTTCTTTGTTTTCTTCGGGATGAAGAAACATTTTGTTTGTGGGGGAGATGTAGAGGGGGCTAATTACCTCCTAAATGTCATCATGTAATTATAGTTTAAATGATAAATAAATAGGTAGTTGGAGCGGGTACAACCACTCCAACCTACCTCATAATGTATAAATAATTAACAAAGATAATGCAAAAATGGATTGGACGTCCCTTCCCATATTTCTTTGTCTTTGATTGCTGTGTATGAACTTAACGTATGCTTGAATGATGTTGAAACCCTAGACTTCAACAAAAATCACTCAAAATTTAGGAAAAGTGGGTTTATGGGTTTACATGGTGCTCTGAGCTAGAAAATGAGCACCCCCATGACTGAAACTGATTTCTAAGCCCACTTTTATTACAAAACCAATTTTTCCATTTAGACTATTAAAAAATAGCCTAAGTTTTGGAAAAATTAAAGCTTAAAAAAAAACTTAAAAAATTAAAAAAATTTAAAACCTAGGGGGACTTAGACATGTTCATATGACTCGACCATAATTCCTAGCATGTTTATACATTGAAACATAGACTCTAATAAACTCAATAAGCCTAAATGACAAGCTGACCACCCCAACTTTGGAGGTATTGAGTGAAAAACTCAGAAATTATCAGTCGTTTATTCAACAACCAATAATAACCAAGGGAAAAAACACTCTGTGCTGATCGGATTGAGAAATAAAGTCCAAGAGACCGAGTCTTTTACAAAAACTATCATGCTAGAACATTTTATTACAACTCCCCTACGGGGTATGAACATGTGATATAGTACAAAAAGCACTTCCCAGAAGTAATTCTGAAGGTCTTCTGAAGTCTGAACAAATCATCGTTGTCCGGTTCACCAGGCTCACTTGATAAAAAACCACTAAGTACAACTTAGGTGGTAACACCATGTAATTCCCCCATTACAACACAAATTCTCCACTTATTTCCCATACCGTTACTCTGCCAAAATTTCCCCTTTGAGATTCCAAACTCCCTTGAGTATTCTCATTTCATGTTAGGTGTAGATTCGCACCTTGCAACGTGTGGATGGAGAACAACGAGCTATTAGGAGACCATGTGCACTCATCTTCAAAAATATGTAGGGGCCCCTATCACTGCTACTTTGAGGTAACCATTGATCCATGTGTAACCCATTTTTTTAATAAAAAATCATTCTTTGATTCGTTCAATGTGTGTTTCATAGAATGCACCTTATGTTAGTTTAGATTTGATTATATGCTTTTAATTCCAACTATGTGCATGCTTAGAATAGTTTTTGTATTTTTTGTTAGTATTTGATTTTTTCCTGTTTGAATTTCTATTAAGGTTTCTTTAAACCTTAGTATGTTCCTTTTGGCACATATTGGTTTGCAAAAAATAGTAACAGTTTTGGAAACTGTACCAGGTTAGATCCATATCATTTTCTAGTTCTGTTCGACCATCTTTTCCTTTTTTTTTCTAGTTTGACTTGCTCAGTTTTTTTTTTCTTTTTTCTTTTTACTACTGAATGAGTCTTTAAAGTGATGAAACTGGATTGAATCCACCTCCTGTTCATCAACATGATCCTTTGGTTTTAAGACATCCTTTGCAATATTCCGTCCGCACACAAAAGTGCTGACAATTACTGTTTTTTAAAGTAAGACATCTTTGTTTCCCGGACTCGAATCTGCACTATTTTTGTCAAACCATATATTTTTTTGAGGAGAATTCAAATATAATTTTTTCTTCTTCTGTTAATTCTACTTTAAAAGTTACATAAATACATTTGATTTTTTCCCTCCCAAATTAAAAAAAATAGTGTATGCAACAATTTTTAAATTTTTGTTTGTGATCATTTCCTTTCCGTAGTGGTCTTGATGATAATATTTTTTAGTTCTTGTTGAGAAACTGAATGTTGATTAATAATATTTCTCTGCTTTGAAAATTGAATGCTTAGTCGTAGCCTTTTTACGTTGAAGTGATATTTTTCAACAAAATTTTAAACTTCACATGGGAAAATTTTCATTTATGTTAAACATTTATTTTATTAGTTATATGATGTCCACACCACATGTGTACAAATATCACACCCTAAAATTAACTAATTCTTAGCTCATGAACCCAAGCAAATCCTCTTAAAATTAACCTTAACTCAACAAATATTAACTTTAATTGAGGACTAAAGAGAACATTGTCGTTAGGTTAGGACACCGGGGATAAGGATCCAAATAATTTCCCTTTATCGCTAGCACCTGAGACATAGAGGTTGTCCTTTTATGGTACTAAATCCTCTATTACTTAGGACATGACTTGAGGCCAAATTTTGAGGTGAGCCTCTCCTTGGAGCGCAAATGACTAGATGGGAACTAGATGGCTGGGTGGTGCACCATCCCCACTTAGTACTGAAGATAATACAGACTGTTGTCTTCATACTAAAGTTGTGGATTACTCATCTTGACATGACCCAAAGGAGGTATCCTAGAGACCATTTTATTAGGTGTCTTACCCAAATGAATTCCCCTTTGGTGAGGGGAGACCTAGGACAGAGGGAGTCGGCTGTGACCCCAGCTCTGTAATTGTATGTTTGATCTTCACTTGCCGGGTCTAGATAGGGTTGATTCCCTTATTGCGGTCTAATATTTGGAAGACTCGAATCGACTTTTTGCTTCTTCTTTTTTCTTTCTTTCTCCGATGGTGGAGTGCTGAACCCACAAAGGAAAAGAGTCAAAGAAGATTATATTGTATGTTTTTTATTTATTGAGTAGATATTTGTTAGGTGTAGCGAGTTGTTTTCCTTTTCTATGATTGTCTTCTTGATGGCTTGTTTTCCATTTTGTTGAGCTCACCACATAATAGGATTTTTGAGCTTCTTTTTGGATTGTTTGCGACCTTGTTACACTCACCTTCTACACACTTGGTTGCATTAGGTTTTTCGAGCTTTGGTTGATCTTAATAATGCACCTATTACTTTAGATCAAACATAATCCTTTTTACCTTGGTTAAAGAAAAAACATAATCCTCCTTCCCACTATAATAATGTTATCTGATATCCACTTTATAAAGTAATGAGCTTTTGAATTCTTAGTATGTGTATGAATATAATAATTCATTTATGATATGCATTGTTTTTGTTTTATTTTGGACCTTTATTAATAGATTTCATGGGATTTTATTGAATCAACCCTTTGATTTAATTGTTGACAGAAAAGGTCCCATCTAGTAGTTGAATGATGCACCACCCTCATGGTTGTGAGGCATATGTTGAATAGTTTAGTCATTGGTTCAGTCCACTTGGCTCTTATTCTGATTCCTCAACTGGAGATGATGATTCTTATCTCTTAATGTTGGAATACAATGACTGTTAGAATTAACATGTCATTGATCTTCAAGCAATGAGTGCTATTAGATTCTTAGTGACTGGTACATGTGCCCCCATTAGGACAAGTGGACCTAATGGTACTAGTGGACCCAATAATAACTAAATAACTCCTAATTTAGGAAAATATAATCTAATATACAATTTGGACAAGGGAGGATTATAAATCCTAACACCCCTCGCGAATCCTAACTTGGACAACTGTGGGCCCTAGAAACAAGGCCAAAATTCACCCATATACAATCTAAAATATAAAAAATGATTCCTAATAAACCAAGGAAATAGGGGAAAACCTCATGGTAACTCCCCCCCCTCAAGATAAGTAGTGAATCAATAAAAACAAGTTAACAACTTGCAGAATCTTTTGCTGCAATTTGCAGCACTATGCAACAACAGAGTAGTATTCTAGTTTTTCTGTGTAGCACCATCTTGAATCTGTGCATGTGAAACTATGAATCCAAAATAAATGATTATTTTTGGAGGAATATTCCTCTTTGGAAGAATAATAATATTCTCAACTGAATCATAGACAACTGCTAGATGAAAACTGAACCCATGGAGAGCAACTGAAATCAACTGATAAGAGAGAAAAAGTGCTTGAGAATTTGAACCATGTGAGGAAAACCCAATAAACTGATATATTGCAGCCTTGAAAATCAAACCATGTGAGGTAAAATCAGCCTCAATTGTTAGGAGAAAGTGTCCAGGCGAATGCAGAATGCCTCCATCTTTACTAGTTCTGCGAGGATATGAGCATGTGATCAAATAGATAGGTAGAGAAGCCCTGAGATTGTGGAGAGTGAATGCTTGAGATCCATAATCTGATATCGCTTCAGAAATAACCAATGACTCACAAAATATAATATCAGAAAACTCATAAGAGGAAACTAACATCAAATCCTCGGCAGCAAGTTTGAAGAAGACTTGCGGTACTTGATTTGTCACACCAAAATTGATGAGACCAACTGCAAGCATAGCTGAAGGATCTTGGAACTTAAAAATTGAACCGAATAATATAAGATCAGATCCAAATAATATCATATCAGATATAAATAATTTCATATCATATCCAAAAGTGTGTAATGACATCAAATCCCCAACAACAATTTTGAAGGAGAATTGCGGTACTTGATTTTTCACACCAAAATTGATGAGAGCAACTACAAGCATTAGTGAAATATATTGAAACTTAAAACCTAAACCAAATAATTTCATATCAGATCCAAATAAGATCATATCAGATCCAAATAGGTTCATATCATATCCAAGATAATGCTCCATCGAGATCGTAGATGCACAATTTTCTCCTTCTTCAAAATTCTGAGTATTAGTGCATTGAATCATGTAGGAATTTACTGGAAGCTCTATATCAATGAGAGTGATTGGATCAATAATAAAATATGATATTATTTCCAAAATATCCATGGTATTACTTATCTGCACACCAGAAACATTATTAGAGATAGAGAAATCAAATTCCTCTTCATTTTTCTGAAACAATCATCGGTAAACTATGCACAACATTTAAAATAGAAGAATCAATGGAGAATTTTTGCATAGAATGAAACGAGAGTTTTTCTTAAATAATAGATATTTTAATGTATTCTTCTTGATAAGCCTTATGAGAATATGAGATATCAGGGATCTCATAAACTTCCGGAGTATCAGGAGAAGGAGTCACTCCAAGGAGACTTTTTTCAATTCGAATTGACTGTGTGGAAGATTCTGCTTCTTCTTCTTCATCTTCAAAAATTTGGTTTGATGTAGGAGAGGGAACATAGAGTCCATTCTTGAACTCTACATGTTGTATTTTATTTGAACCTTTCTCAACAACTGTGATTTTAGATTCATCTCCCATATGACTGCTAGGTCCTCTTGATAGAGTGAAAGTGATGAAGGATTCCCGGGAGGAAACCATGTGGTTGGATGCACCAGAATCTATCAAGTAAGCCTTCGAAAGAGTGAGGAATGACTTCAAGGCATGAAATATCTCATTTTCTTTAGTCTTCTCTCCATCATCAGACATCTCAACACCTTGTGAAAGGGAAATATTGTTCTGTACAAGGATATTTTTCAATTGGTCAAGGGTCTTCTTCATGCACGAGTCTTCTTGATGAAAATACCTCATACAATAGGGATGCATTTTATTTTCAAATTTTTCTTCTTCTTGGAGCCTAAAGCTCCTTTGGATGTATTCTGACTCTCTTTAGGCTTCGAATCAGATGCTTTAGGCTCCTTCCCCTTATGCATCCCTTTAGCTTGCGCTTTGGTAGAGTCTGTCACTAGGAGAGCTTGGTTTTTGGAAGTTTGGAGGATTCCCATATGGACCAAATTCTCTTGCTCCTATATTAAGGACTCGGAAAATATATCAAGTGAGAGAATATTCCAATTGGGAATGGAAGCTCTTACAGAATGTAAGATAGAGAAAAATACAGAATACTCAGAGCCTAGTTTGGCGAGTATGGAGAGAAAATGTTGCTCATCCTTTCTTTCTATTCCACACTGTCTGCATTGAAGTGCAAGAGACTTGAATTTTGTAAAGAATTTTTGAATGGTATTGAAACTGTTGGGATGTAAATCTATTAACGCATTCTCTATAAAGTGTCCCCGAAGCTCATTTTTCTTGCCAACAAGACTTCAAGCTTCTCCCAAGATTCTTTGGGAGTCCTCAAACCTTCAAGGTGAAAGAGGAGGTCTCTAGATATGTGAGCACATAGAAAGACAAAAGCTTCATCTAAGCGGTTCAGAAACTTATTTTTCTCAGCTGGATGATGGGGCTCAGCCTCCCTTCCCATTATCATCTTGAATAGGACCTGCTTGCATAAGGAAACCTACATATCTACCCTCTAATCAACATAATTGAAGGGTGTTAGGATCCAGGGTGTGGAAGGTTGAGAATCCATAATTCTCCTGCCGATCAGACAATATCTTAAATAAATCTACGTAGCACCTATAGAAATTCACTGTAAAACCAAAACCTTTTGCACTATGTTAGAATCAAGCCTTCCCTCTCGAAAAGTACAGTTTTCAGGGTCCATCACACCCGCACCACTACTCTGAATAAATTTAGAGGAAGCAAGGCAATATTTTCCGTAATTTTTTGGAAACCTAGTTGCTTCATGTGTACAATGGAGAGTAGACATACTTGAAGCTTTCCTAAGATGGATTTGATAACATGTTAGAATTAATATGTCATTGATATTCAAGAAATGAGTGCTATTATATTCTTAATTATTTGCAGTGAAAAGGAATAAATAGAACCCAATGAACAAAACAAATCTCACAGGAAACATACAAGAATTGCTCTTATAATTACAGTATAAACTTTCATGACATCCCAATAGTATTCAACAATTTTACATAAAGGAGAATTCAAATATACCAACTTAGACTGACTACATGGCTAAATAGAAGTGTCTAAATCACTATTGACATCCAACATGCTAACTCTAGATGTCTAATATAGTATCTCAATCAGTTAGAATTAGTTAAACCATTCTAACTGTAGTGGTAGGTGAGAAGTAGGTGATAACTAGTGGCTTCCCACATGAAACCATGCATAACTGGTGCTAACTAAACTGGAGGATATCTAACTGAATCTAACTGAAGCATAACCAATATTGAGTAGTCACTAACTACCAAAAACTGAAGGAGGTTGGTGCCATCACTCCCAATGGCTCCTAAAATGTAGGGATTGGTCTAGTAGGTGCCTAAACTAATGCATGCAAGTGCAATTAGTTCTATTTAGCCTCTATCGGTGTTCCCCATGCTCTAGTGACTGGTACATGTGGCCCCATTAGGCCAAGTGGACCCAATAATAACTAAATGAATCCTAAGTTACGCAAATATAATCTAATAGGCAGTTTGGACAAGGGAGGATTATAAATACTAACAACGACGCTGCGTATGGGATGCGATGGTCAAACCTTCAAACCTCACATTTAGTTTATACATGGTTTTGAAATGGTAATATGACCTCCAACTGTTAATACACTTAGCACTCAAAATTATAGCATGGTATTTTAGATAAACGTTGGTAACGTTACATTTTTTTACTTCTACAACATGTAAATATATTCAAGTATCAATATATATATATCATAGTATCATAATTCAAGTACAAATATGATTCGATATGGAACAAATACGTAACAAAAAAATCTAATACTGATAAATTATAAAAGTAGAGTGCTAATATATAATTTACTTTTAATCAAATATACATAAATATATAGTATATATATGTACATCGACATATATACATTAAATTTAAACATATATAATATATTTGATAAAATATTGAATATAACCATTAAATATTAAACACAAAAATAAATCATTCATTTTTTTTAAACAAGATAGAAATGATTGAATGAATTACCAAGTACGAAATTGAATGGTATTTATATTGAATAGTGTTTAGTTAATTACAATTTGATTTTTTAAAATCTGTTTTTAAAATTTAGTGTTGGTTAGTAGGAGCTTGTATTCATATTACACCTAAACCGAATATTTGATGAATTTCAAATTGTTCAAAATTTCTGTACACAAAAGGCCAAGACAAACAAATTATGTTACTATGATATATACAAGGTGTTTTGATTGACTCCTTTATTGTCTAATGATTTTTGACAACCTATTTCATTTTTCTTTTAAACGCCATGCCGATTCTTTGCGTAACTATGGATCTCCTCGGAACTTATTAATATTTCATTTGGTTTTGTTTCCCGATGGAATGAATGCATCCCTTTGCACACGATTTGTTGTTTCCTCTTATTCAATAGAATTTTGAACTAGAAATACAAAATTTTAGTGGCCAAATTCCTATTGTCGGTCAAGGATATGATATTTCAAAGAAACTCTAAAAAATATGATTGACCAAAAGCCAAGGTTTTAAGGTTTATAGAAGCTTTGAGAAGGGTGTGTCCAAAGGACGAAACCAATGAAAGTTCCTGAGAAAGGGGTGATCTGATACCAATGAGATGAACAAGATTCTTTTCTCAACTCTATAACATTATTCAGTTATTGAATATCCATTCTCAGAAGGAGACATATCGTAATCCATGAAAGATAATTTTTTAAAAGATGAGGTGATTACAAATATAAAATGGGTCAATATGTATAATCACAAAGAGTTGCAGCCTTTAATTTTTAAGGCTTATGATTATTAATATCCATATTATTATTTATTTTATGTTTATTGATCTATTTTAGGTTCATAACAATAGACATGCCAACAATAACGGTTCCACCTCCTAAAACATAGGTGTTTAAAGATGCCAATATAACAACTACGACAATAGTTACTATAAATACCTGTTTGAAAATAGATAGTTAAAAATAACTACTCACATGTCATTGAAAATACACATTGAATTCGTCTTCATATAAGGAACCCATATATGTGGTTTGATTTGACATGTAAGGTCTGTAAACCTAATTTTTTAAAATAACAGATTCATAAAACAACTTGAATCTTTCACCATGAGGATTATCGAGATCATGATTTCACATAGACTAGGAATATGTAGTTAACTTTAACATGTGAGACTTAGTACTTTGGCTCCTAGAAAATAAAAGAACTGCTAAAATTAAGAAGTTCTTGAAATATGAAGAAATTGACTCTGCAACAAGCCTCGATCACTATGAAAAATTGGATGTACCTATAATCAAACCAACATGATAAAATCACGTTCGATATGAACCCTCTAAATGCATATGTAACTTGGGGGATAACAACGTCGACTCAAGGGGATGACGTTTCCTCATGGGATGTTGAGAACCACTAAGCTTTGTACTTTAGAACTCTGAAAAACTACTCTTTGTAGCCATGACCATCTAATTTATGTAAATATTGTATCTATATCAATAGTTCTTACTAAATGGGAAATGAATTATAATGTGTGGTGCCTTTATTGATCAACTAAAAAAAATGAATAAGACCACACACATCCATGCATGACCCACTTAGACTATATGGATCTCCTATAGGATAACATAGTCAAAGTTTACAAGTTTGAAGATACCACTTAGTTAGATACCAATAATGAAAGCACTTCATAGGTGTGAAGAAACCCACCAACAAGGTTAATGGGCTCCAAGGTACAAGCACGTGCCGTAAATGTCAAAGATGTGTTGAAGTTGAACACTAATGAATTTCATCCAACTAATGATGATAAGTCACGTTGGATGGGAGATGGTCATTAATGAGGAAAACAACCATTAAGGAACTCTACTTCTAGATCAATCCTTAGATAATGGGTTGGAGTCAATTTGGTAAGGTTTGCTAGAAAAAGGGCAATGGTGCAAACCCCTTGACTAGCACAAAGCAAAACAAGGATGTAACAAGATGGTACAATGCCCTTAGGGATGGATGAGTGTCATGTTCCCATTTTTTTCAGCACCATGGAACAACCAATGACCTATGAAACCCCATGGATCCTAGTGAAAATTAGTGAATGAAGGGGGATAACATTGGACAAGTACTCTAGGGAATTAAATTAATTAACTAGGAATAAATGCGAGCTATAGTTGTTTTAAGATAAATTAAATTAAATATGTTTTTAAATACTTTGGAATATTTAATTTGTTATTAAATTAAATATGAGTCGGACAGGCTAAAAGGGCCCATGAGGGCGCATAAGGAAAGAAGGCTAGCCATTAGAGCAAATTTGGGGTCTAAAATGGGCCTTATAAGAAAACAAGCCACAAGCCACCTTGTAACGAACTTATCCATTGAATTCAAGAACCAATAGTATTTTAAGAAAATAGTCAACCATAATGGTTGACATGGCATATTTGACATTAAAAAAACTACATATTTAATTCAGGTACTTCTTATTTTGGGGGGTAGCGTGGTGCGTCAAAATTATGTAGTGTGCAGACTCATTGGATGAAAAATTTGATTCTGCATCCAATGATTGCTCTCACTCATAATTTGAGTAAAACGACAGGGATATACGTTGAAAATACAACCAAAAAAAGTTGTTTTTTCTCTTTCCCTCAAAAAGTCATAAATGTTATTTTATTCTTTTACTTATTCTTTTATTATTTTCCTTATGAGACCCATTTTATAACTCAAATTTTATCTAATGGGCCTATGAGTTGTCACACAAAAGAGGAAACTACAAGAAAGCAACACAAAGTAAGGTGTCAACAAAAAGAAGGAAACTGGCAAAAAAGAAGGAAAAGCAGAAAGTAATGAAAAGTAGGAAAGTGCATAAAGCAGACTAGTGCACAAAGCAGGAAAGTGTAGAAAAGCAGTCAATTGTGAAAAATAGGAAACATTAGGAAACCAGAGGAGGGCACAATTTCCAAAAGGAAGAAAAGCTAATCAGTTAGGAAAAGAAGGAAAGCAAAAAAGTAAAGCAGGAAAGTTCCAATTCAGTCAATGAGGCCGTAAGGAAAGAACAAGAGACCAAGTGAAATGAATATAAGAATAAAGGGAAGTTATAAAATAGTGTGTTTCACTCCTATTCACATCTTTTGACATTTTATGTTTGTGATTGAGAAAGATGAGAGCTTCTGTAGGCATTGGTGACGTGCCGTTAACCAACTGTGGGAGATGTGCCCGATAGTAATTGTTCCAGTCTTCTTCCATGATTCAGGTGCATCCATTAAATTTTTATTTTAAATTCTGATATAGATCCATTCATGAATAATTAGATCCTCTAGAGTTGATGCAGAGATCCAATCACTTTTGAGGTGAATTTGTGACTCAGAGTTCCATCAAGGAAAGAGAGAAGTTGGTATGATTGTGCCCTATGTGAGAGATAACAGATAATTTTATGCATCCCATGAGTTATCATATATTCATACTCTTCTTTTGTTCATTATCCAGTGGTTTCAACCCTTCTCTCATTCTTCCATCAAATATTTCTTCTTCTATGTACTCAAATCTTACACATTGTGAGCTATCGATTAAAGTTGGAACTTGTATGCTTAAATTAATCATATAAAAATACAAATTGATGCTTGATGCTACTAAACATACATGTATGATATTTTATATCAGTTTTGATTATTAAATTGTGTGCTTCCATGGTCATTTGTACTTCAATGTTTTAAGTATTTCTCTTTTTGCATATAAATCTAGCTAGTTTCACTAAAATTATCATAGGAGGAGTTATGCGAAACTAATTTTCATTATGTAAAGTGCATCAGGTCCATAATAATCCCATGAACACATCCCAATCATTAAAATAATAATTTGAGTACCATTGAGCTAGTTTGAGTCATCTTGAACTTTAAGTAGTTGAGTTGCCACTATAGCAACAACTTCTCCCAAGTCACCCAAACTCAGACTAACTTCCCAAAAACCTCTGTATATTTGGTGTATCAGTATATTATAGGGTATAAATAGGAAAAACACATTTTTATTTCTCTTTAATATTGTGGAAAGGATATAGTTTTCATATGCTGGTGTACCCGGGAAGCCTTGGAGTAGACTTCAATAGTAGTTGATTTTGAAACATAAAAGTTCCCAATATGTTGTGCAAAGGATTATTAAGATATATCATACCTATTTTTTATTTTGATTCACAATTTTTCTCACTCTTATCATATCCAATAAATTTTATTTGTGAAGTTTTGGGTGGCTTTAACAAAGACTAGGAATAACTACCTCAACACTAGTTTTAATAACTAGTTCCCACTCTTCAAAAAAAATTATGATTTAAATTTTTGTGGTTATGTTAATATTCCCAAATTTTATTTGGGGATATTGTAGTGGTATCATAGAAATTTCCTCTACTCCTATGGAAATTAATCCCTCTGTTGAAGGAATATTGCAGATCCCTTCTCCAAGTTGCAAAATGAGGCTCATACAAGCAGATGAAGATGTTAACTTTTAGCAGTCTATTGAAGAAGAAATCATATTTGTTGATGGAGGCCTACCTAGGGATGAAAATGATCAATTTTATGACCAAATTTATTGTGATATAGAACCATCAATGATCAGGTCAAAGCACGAGTTGGCAAGGAAAATAACAACAAGTGAAAACTTGCCTCATCACTATCAAGAGTATCTTTCCTTAGGGGAAGATATTTGTAAAACCATATATCTCAAAGATTATTTTTATTGAATATTTGGATTTGATACCAAGGACATAAATGTGGATTCAATAGAGAGAAACAAAACATCGAGGGAGGAACCAAATTGTTTCACCTCCCTAAGTAAAGAAAAAGAAGAAGGAACCAACGGTGAAGATTCGTCAAAGCCATCTACATCTTCAACCATTATGAGATTGTTTGGTTTTTGTTCAAAAAAATATTCCAAAAGTGGTGATATGATCTCCACTCAATATGGATAAGTCTCAAGTTTCCTAGAAGAGGATGGAAATGAAGTAGAAGAACCTAGAGATAAAAGTGATGTCATGCACATAGAGTTTCTTCGATCAAATGAATAAGTGAAGTAGAGAAAACCACAAGTTGCATATGCACATATTACTATGGAATCCAATGAGGAAGAGTATGCTTGCACCAAAATAATCCAAGAAGAATATGAAGAGAAACCATGTGCAACCAAAGTTCCAACATCCCATCATCAAGTTGTTGGAAGTGTGGGAGGTTAATTCACTTCCATCTTCTTTATGGGTGATTTTGAAATCACTTCAAAGGAGATCAGTTCATGTGATGGTGGTGAGAAATATTTTGTATCAGATCCAAAATAAGAATATATATCAGATTTATAGTCACCACTTTAGCTTCATAATGAAGCATAAGACAATCCCACACCACTTGGGTGTGAACTTGAGAGTTTGGTGGAAGAGCACGCCACCATTGTTCCCCCGCATCAAGGTGAAATACAACTTGGTATGATGAAAATTTGATACTTGCAAATATCAAATTTCATTGCATCCTTAATAAATTCCCTCTACTTCATACAATGTAAATGATGTTATAAGAGATTTGAATGATGATATGCATGCTAAGAAGAAAATATGTTCTATGGATTTATGCCATAAGCAAATTGATCTTGTATGTCAACCATTAGATGAAGTATACTTGGTGGGGGATCTTCTTTGTGAGCCACATCCTTTTAGTGGACCACTAAGGGAAAATAAGGAGAATTTCATGGCACCCATGAAGCACTTTGTTGACACCAATGCTTTGCTGACAAGATGTTGTTGGAGAGATTCGAGTGAATAATTGGAAGGAGAATCCTTCTTGGGAGATTTAGAAACTCTCAAGGAAGGCATGGTTAATATGAAGGAGAGTTACCTGAAATTACTATTAGATAGAGATAATTTCCTCATGGTGGATGGAATCTTCCATTGTGCACTCAATAAGGAAGCATAAGAGTCTCAAAGGGTCCATAGCAAATGTCAGGTTACATGTGATTCTTTAAAGAGAACCAAAGAATCTCTTCAAGAGTTAAGGTTGCAGATTGATCAACTTTGAAAAGAGTTGAATGTACCAAACCATCCATATTGTATGGAAAATGATCATGTCATGGACATGGTAGGAGTGTCATGAATATTTAAATATTATTATTATTTATAATTAAATATATTATTAGTTACTAGTGAAAGGTTTCAACCCTTCACTATGCATGCTCAAGCCTTATAAAGGCGAGCTGCATTGTAATTTTGTATCCATCATCTATCTATATTACATATTTACATTATTACTTAGCCATTTATGGATTTCTTACATTACTTTTATTGGTTATTTGATTATTGAGGAACTTTGTTCCTTCAAGGAGACACTTTGGATGTGATCGATGAACCTCATGTGGAGGAAAACCATGAGGAAGATGCAAATTTGTAGGTGCTTGTGAAGAGCCATGATGAAGAAGATTTTGGCCAAGCACTTGTTGGGTTTGAGAAAAAGGATTAAGAGTTCTTAGATATGGGAAACATAGCTAAGGACATGCCAATTGAATCAACAAGAAAAGGTGATTATAAATTCATGGATTGGGTAGATAAATATATCACTAAAATGGAGGATCAAGGATGCACAAGAATTGCTTGCATCAAGAGAGGGTTGTTTGACATGCATGCTTTGAAGGGAAAAAATCATGAGTGTTAGATTTTTATCATTAATTAATATGATATAGGATCTTATCATAGAGAATAAAATGCACAGGAATAATCACAAGAGACAAGAGACACAAAGAGTTTTCCTCAGGGAAACCATAAAGGAGAAAACCCCGCAACTTCCTCTGAGATAGAATGCGCACCAATAGAAAAAGTAAAACCCAAAAACAAAAAGATGATCTCCAACAGCTGTTCTCTCTCTCACTTGTGCAAGCTCCTCTTCTCTCACTCCTGTGTTACAATTGAGTGAGTGTGTGTTTCAAATAGAGAGTCTCACTCTCTATTTATACTTGTTTTCCACTTGACAATTACTCTACAGGGACAATCTCACTAGGAGAGTATAACATCCCTAATACCCCTCAACTGTGGGGACTATTGCCCTAACTTACAATGGAGGGTTAACCTCAACTCAATTGTGGGGACTATTTCCCTGGATTACAACGGAGGGTTAACCTCAATGAATTTACATGAATTTATTTATATTAATGACTCTCTCATTCAGAGGAACATTGGGGTACAATGAAATATAAAATATACAAGTGAATACATTTCGAAGTTACAAATACATCAACACTCCCTCTTAAATAGGAAGGTATTCTCTTGACACAGTTCATCAGCACAAGTCTTCATCACAAGATCATCATCAAAGCTAAATCATCATCATCACCAGATAATCATCATCATCACTGCTCCCACTATCTCAAGAAAATGGTTCTATCTCTCAATTATACTCGTCATAGGAAGTTCTACAGAGCCATCCCTTTTTCATGCTGGTTGTAGGCATGGCCTCCATGTAGGTCTTCATCGATAGAGCCAACCCTTTTTCATGTTGGATGTAAATCTACAGTGCCGACCATTTTTCATGCTGGATGTTGTTCTCCATCTACAGAGCCAACCCTTTTTCATGCTGGTTGTAGTTCTACAAAGCTATCCCCTTTTCATGTTGGTTGTAGGCCTTTCCCTCTACAAGGTCTTCCTCTACAGAGCCAACCCTTTTTCATGCTGGTTGTAGTTCTACATATCCAGTCCTTTTTCATGTTGGTTGTAGGCCTTGCCATCTGCAAAGTATTCCTCTACAGAGCCAACCCTTTTTCATGCTAGTTGTAGTTCTACAGAGCCAACCCTTTTTCATGCTGGTTATAGGCCTTGCCCTCTGCAAGGTCTTCCTCTACAGAGCCAACCCTTTTTCATGCTGGTTATAGTTCTCAACACTTATATCCGACCATGGGAGGAACTAATCCTAGCAACATGTCAGAAGGGCACAACACTTACATCTGACCATGGGAGGAACCTATCCTACCACCATGTCAGAAGGGCACATCAATTACATCTGACCATGGGAGGCACCAATCCTACCACCATGTCATAAGGGAATGACACTTAAATTTGACCATGGGAGAAACCAATCCTACCACCATGTCAGAAAGGAACAACACTTTACATCTGACCGTGGGAGGAACCAATCCTATCGCCATGTCAGAAAGGAACAACACTTACATCTGACCATGGGAGGGACGAATCCTACCACCATGTTAGAAAGGCTCACAGACTCATCATTTTCCTTTGGAGGGAACCTCGATCTAGAGAACACCAAGCTTCTCCCTGAGGTACTAAAACTTCACTCTGGACATTTCTAGCATAGAATCACATCAGGGCTGATTACGTCCAAGGATAACCTGCGAGATTCGCTAGGACTGATTACATTCGAGGACAACCTACATGACTGTTTATGTTTGAGCAACCTATGAGATTCACTAGGATTTTATGCTCAGACAACCTATCTTAGTAGCTATGATAGAACTCCCTCTTTCGAGAGATCTCGATCTGGATCACAAATTGGAGCTTCATTGATCCTCTCTCACAAATAGTCAAGAAAGTGGAAAAATATCTGCCTATGCTGTTCTTTGCACCATGCGGGACTCCTTCCTGCTAAATTGAGAGATCACACTTGATCTCATACTGAAGTAGCACCCCGAAGTGCTCTTCCTATCAATGGCACTGTCTGCCCAATCCGAATCTACATAACCCTCCAGGTTAATCTTCTGATTCGCTTCATACTTGATCCCATAATCAACTGTACCCTTCAGGTACCTTAGAATATGCTTTGCAGCAATCAGGTGAACATGTCTCGGATCCATCAGGAACTGGCTTAATGTGTTCACAACAAAGAAAATATTGTTATAGCGGATTTCACCACACTAGGTGAATCACACATTGTATGGCCTTCCCCTGTCCCGCTGCAGACTCATTAGCCCCTATGGACCACTTTTTGTCTTTTGATGTATCCTTGACCATCCCTAAAAACATAAGAAAAGTGATATACACGGCTTTTTCCCCGATAACCGTGTACATACGCGGATATTGCCTCTATAGTCGCATACATCGGGATGTGTACATAATCCAAAACCTTTTGGAGTGTTCCTTGACTTGGATCCGACTCATATGACTCCTGGCCTTCCATATGCCTTGAGATCGCATGGATTCGACCTTTCAGTATCCATTTGAAAAGATATATAAGGAACCCATTGAGACATTGAAAGCATAAGAGAGAATTGAGAGTAACGAAAATATAGTCCATTGTTGCCAGAACTTATGCTTGAGTCTGCATCCCTTTGTCCCTTGGAGCACTGTTGTGTTCTTCCCAAGCTTGCCTTTTTCTAGTGAGCTTGCTATCGAAGTGATGGAGGATTGAGGTGGTGGAGGCCCAAGTGGGGGATTTAGTTTCTCCGGTTCGCAGATGTGCCGTCAGAGGTTGTCACTTGTAATCTCTGATTCATATTAATAGAAATATCTTTTCCTGTCTAGTAATGTGTATTTGAATGAATATTGTATCCATTGGAATATGTCAAATGCTTTTACATTATTGATTATATATGCTAGAATAGATCTAACACCATGAAATATAGTATGCTTGTATTGTTTACTTGTTGTTGAGGTTGTATTATATCAATTCAAGCTGAAGATTGGAAAGCTCAATGGGGATCTACTTCAACCGTCCGGAATAAGGTACGAGGTTCGATCCTTTAGTGTTAAACATTTTATTTCTATTGCATATTGGGAAAGATTGATTTTTGGAGTCTAGCTGTCTGTTGTGGTACCCCAAGCCATAGGAATTTCTCTCCGTAACAAATATCTAGCCTTGTGTTCTTTGGGTACATCAATGACCCAATCATCTGACGATACATCGTAGCATCAACCGAATCTGATGAAGCATCACTCAATAGCTTCAATTTCGATGCCATAGCTGTGGCCATGGCCTTGCAGTCCCTCATCACAAACCTCTTCAGGATCTCTACTACATACTTCCCTTGTCCCATGGAAATTCCATCCACATTTTTCCACACCTCCATGCCTAGAAAGTAGTGCATCATACCCAAGTCCTTTATCTCGAACTCGACATCAAATCTCCTTCTTGCATCTCTAATGAGTTCCTATTTTCTTGTCAGGAACAGGTCATCAACATATAACATGAGCATCACTGGTCTTTTTCCTTCAACCTTGAAGCAAAGGTTGGAATCTACTTTACTATCAGTAAATCCTAGAGCCATCAGTAAGCTGTCCATCTTGTCGTACCATGTTGAACCTCCAGATCTTCTGCAGTCACTCCCTCTGAAGTGGAGCATCATTCTCCCTATGCCTTTCGTACTCTATGTATTGAAACATTCTATACTAGAGTGACAAGTAAATTCCTCTGCTACTAATCTTCTATGTATCCATCTAGGGTCACTGGACACCAAGATCCTCTATCTTGAACCTTTTCAAAAGTTCTTCTCATACCCATTTGTGACCTTGTCATCCTCTAAAGGATTTCATCGTCAACCTTGTAGCAAAGGTTAAGATCTTCATTACTCTAGGTGATCTCCAAGCTCCTCATTTATGTGTTATCCCATGGGTGTCTTCTGAGCTCATACATGTCCTTCTTTGTAAGTATCGCCATACTATTTTATTCTTCGATTATTTCTCGTGCCTAAGGTGGTATTCATCCTCCATTCTCATTATATTCTTTTGAATATCTTTCTCTTTCACTATGAAAGATTCATGTTCATCTTCATGTATGCTTATTGGAGTGAATCTTGAACTGTTGTCACTTGTTCTTCGAAACAAGTTTCATCCTTCTTTTCTTGTAGGTGATTGTACACGATCTTTCCTACAAGTCAAATGCACCAGTTGTATGGTTAGCAACATTTCACAAGGCATATTCATAATGACAAATTCTTATGCATAAAGATATAATAATGCAACTATTTTATCCAATATAACATTCATCCATATCTCACAAAAACTTTCTATATTTCTTCCATATCTACCATGACATCATTGAGATTGTGCACTGATCCAATATGTCAGCAAAGGGGTTTCATTCTAGATAAGTAGCAATGGATAGTTGTATAGCACCATGGGATACTTAACCATCACATGCATATTAGTAGTATACTATTATTAATGCAAACATCCTATCATGCATAACACATCAACTGAATATAAACAAATGCATAACAAAATAATATCATGAAATTATGAATACTTATCTTTATTTGTTTCGTGGGTAGAATCCTTCTTGAGCCTTCAACTTCATCATCTTCTTCATTCATTACAACATCATTTCTTATCCAAATGCTAATATGGATAAGAGGTTCTTCAAGAATTGAGTTCTTCATATTCCTTATTTTTTGAGGGATCTTCTTTGAATTGTGAGAGCTTGATCTTCAGTTGTTCCCATATTCTCTTCTCTTATTATTATGAGTCGAGCTTCTTCTTGTGTGCACTCTTTCAAGAGTCTGCTGAAGGTAATCACTTCCTTCTAACACACATTCCTTGAATGAATGAATCCCATGATCCTGGGAGGCCATTCAAGGTGGTTATAAAAATAACTTATTATTATTTTATTGCTTCATCATAGCATCGAACACTTCCTTTTGGTGTCTCCAGGGATGACACATGAGAGATGATCTTTAATAGAATCTGCAATGATTCTCTTAGCTCTATCTTTAGCCACATCTCCCTCTGGCTCTTAGAACTGATCCAAGTCAATTTATTCAAGGATCAAAGAGGTCCTATACTTCCATACTTGGGATTTATCAACTTCACCAAGCTTGTCATCAAGCCAGTGTGATAGGTCATTTTGAAATGAGAACCTCAAATGTAAATAGAAAAATATTAGATCTTACCGATTTGAGGTGTTTGTCCTGGTTCCGAATCTGGCTGATGTAGGGTTTTTTAGAGAAAACCTAATTTAAAAAAAATGGAATCTTTAACATATTATTGGATAGAAATATGCGCCTCCTCAAGGCGAGCTGAGAAACATACTCATTTTCCCAAAACTGTGATCAGAATTGCAAAATATCTGATGCCCTAGTTTTCTTCAATTTCTTTTGTATAATTTTTGGATATTGTTTCTGCAATATATCGAAAATTATTGCTCCTATGTGTATGAAACTAAGCACTAGGGTAGAATCGTATGTCCTCTTTCCAACACTAAATGTTTGAGTAGAATTGGTTCCACCAATTGGTACTTATGATAGTTTTCCCAAGGTGACTTATTTCAGGACTGTTCAACATAACTAACTTGTATAGACTTCCACGTGTCACTACTTCACCTTCGGGGTCTAAAAAATTTACCAAACAAATTAAATTCCATGCCCTATCTAGAACATCTTGAAAAATTTCATTGGGACCTTCGTAGCCTGAGATATAACAATTTTCCGTAGGTGTCCTATTTAGGGATGAATCTAGGGAGAGGCTGGAACCCTGATTTGGAGGAATCATATCTCCCAAAATATAGAGAATTGGAGTCTGAAACTTTTAAAAAGGGTACATCAGGAATTTATTTCATCCTGTAAATGTTTTGGATCTGTATCCTTCTCTAATATCAAGATATAGCGAATGCACCACAATGACTAGTTTTAGTCTTTTGAGGTTTGACTTTCCCGGAGTTTTACCCAACCAAAATTTTTGATCTTGGTCTCTAAATGTCGATTTTGAGGAGGAGAGAAATCCTATGCTGGGCTCACTTAAAAATTCCTCTTCTGTGAAAAGCCCTAATTTCCCACAGTCGTGGTAGGTCAAAATCTGAAAATGCTCAGAATCATATTCTACTTCGATAGAAAGATGCACCCTTCAATGGAGAGTTAACCTAGACTCCTTTTTCCAATGTTGTGTGGAGAGAGACTAAAAAATTAAGAATCCCTAGCTTCTATAGTTGCACAATGTCTTATTCTCAGGTTATCTATGATACCATGTTATATTTTTATGATTTAATCAATATGATCTAGGATCTTATCTAAGAGGATAACATGCACAACAATAATCACAAGAGACAAGAGACACAAAGAGTTTTCCACAGGGAAACCATAAAGGAGTAAACACCGCAAATTCCTCAGAGATAGAATGAGCACCAATAGAAAAATTAAAACCAAAAAACACAAAGATGATCTCTGACAACTGTTCTCTCTCTCACTTGTGTGAGCTCCTCTTCTCTCACTCTTACGCTACAATTGAGTGAGTGTGCATTTCAAATAGAGAGTCTCACTCTCTATTTATACTTTTTTTACACTTGACAATTAATATACAGGGCCAACCTCACTACGAGAGTCTAATAACCCTAATACCCCTCAACTGTGGGGACTATTTTCCCGACTTACAATGGAGGGTTAACCTCAACTCAATTGTGGGAACTATTGAACCGACTTGCAACGGAGGGTTAACCTCAATGAATTTACATGAATTTATTACATTAATGACTCTCCCGATTGAAGGAACATCAAGGTACAATGAAATATAAAATATACAAGTGAATACATTCTGAAGTTACAAATACATCAACAATGAGCTACCCCTATGGGTGTTAGATTATTCTCTATAGGAGGTGGCTGATCACATTGCATATGGATAAACAAATAAAAGTGCTTATTCATCCATTGATTGGGTGGAAAAAGCCATCATTGCAATGAAGACTCTAGGAGATAAAGGGTTCCCTTGTTTTTGCACTTTTTTTTTGTTATAACTAACATTGTACTAACATGTGAGTAGCAACAAAGATATATTTTACAACTATTAGATACCTCCAGTACACATGGACATGAGGCGCATTCTGATTTTCATGTGCTTGAGGATTTTAAAGTTAAGCAAGCTAAAGACCAAGCACCTGTACGTTTCCAAAGAGATTTAGAGCTACCTCTAGGAGGTTGTTTCACATTTTTTGAGGAGGTACATAATCTCACTTCAGTTGAGCCAATATCAAGTCTGATGGATGATTGTTTCCAATATTTGGTTCACTATTTTTCATCCCACACACATATGGCATCCATGACACATAGGGATGCAGTTTGGGTGAAGGGATTTTTCCTATTGGTGTCACATTACAAGGAAGAGGATCCCACATATTTCATTGATAGTTTGATGGTGAATCCATGTGGTTTGAAAACCGCACCTATTCCTTCCCAGCAACAACATATGCATACATTTAATGCCTCCATCATGCGTGGAAACACATTGGATTTACACTTGATTCAATTGAGTGGAATAAGTGACAGAGAGTTAAGCCATTGTAATAGTGTGCAACTTTCACCAGGGGCAGATGATTGGTTTCGACTTGGATCAGTCAACAAGAATGCTTATTCATCCATTGATTGAGTGGCTAAACAAATGATTGAGATGTGCACCACAAAGGGTAAACATCTTGCTTGCATTAGTGGATATTCATTAGACACATCATACATCTTATGTGAGAAGTGGCATGAGCATTTATGGATTCTATATGATGCTCTCAATATACATGGATGGACATGGGATCACCACGTGTTCCTTGAGAACAAAAATGATGTGTGTTTCAGTGCTACCCGGCACACAAAGTCACATATTTTGGAGAGGGTTGATATGATTTTCTCCCACATTGAGGAGTTATATCTTTGGTGGGTAAGTCTCATAGATATCCTATTTTGCATTGGAAGTTATCAACTTTTAGTGTGGTGGTGTGATGTTGACATCATTCATGATGATATATTTTACCACTTCATTGTGATTCTTGGGAGGATGCAATTGAGACATTGGGACCTTGACATTTCTTGGAATGACATCTTTCGAAAAGTGGCAGGAACATTTGGATCCTTGTAGAGGAGGAAGTGGGATCCATGAATTATACTCAATTATCTTAACTAGGTTGAAATTTTTGTTGAATAAGAGTTAGTTGTTTGGGGAATGACTATAATCAGAGTGGTGCTACAAAAACATGGTGGAACTTTGGTATTTATATTGGAATTGAGTATTCCAATTATAGACAACCGACAACAAATTTTGAGGAGTGAACTCACTGGTTAGCTTCATAGATGGTTGGAGTTGGTTTATTTCTAGAGGACAAGCAATTTTGGGAGGGGAGGGATATCATGTTCCAATTTTGTTGGCACTAGGGAGCATCTAATGACCCATCAAACCCCATGGATCCTAGTGGAAATCAGTGAATTAATTAACAAGGGGGATAAGATTGGCCAAGTACTCTAGGAAATTAAATTAATTAACTAGGAATACATGTGGGCTATAGTTGTTTTAAGATAAGTTAAATTAAAGATACTATTTAAATACTTTGGAATATTTAATTTTTTATTGAATTAAATATGAGTTGGACATGCTAAAAGGTCCCATGAAGGAACATAAGGAAAGAAGGATAGCCCTATGATTTGTCACACAAAAGAGGAAACTAGAAGAAAGCATCAAAAATCAAGGTGTCAACAAAAAAAAGGAAACTGGCAAAAAAGAAGGAAAACCATAAAGCAATAAAATGCAGATAAGTGCATAAAGTAGACCAGTGCACAAAGCAAAAAAGTGCAGAAAATCAGTTAGTTGTGAAAAGAAGGAAACATCAGGAAAGCAAAGGAGGGTGCAGTTTCCAAAAGGAATAAAATCTAATAAGTTAGGAAAAGCAGGAAAGCAAAAAAGGAAAGCAGGAAAGTTCCAATTCAGTCAATGAGGACACAGTGAAAGAATGAGAGACCAAGTATAATGAATCTAAGAATCCAAATAAGTTATAAAATAATGGGGTGTGCTCGTATTCATATCTTTTGAAAGTCTATGTTTTTTATTGATAAAGCTCATAGCTTCTCTAGGATTTGGTAATGTGCCCTTAGACAACTATGGGAGATGTTCCCCATAGTAATTGTTCCAGTATTCTTCCATGATTCAAGTGCAGCATGTGCACTCATTAAATATTTATTTTCAAATATGATCCAACTCTATTCACGAAGAATTCAAGACTCTAGAGTTGATGCATAGATCCAAACACTTTTGAGGTGAATTTGTGAGGAGTTCCATCAAGAAAAGAGATTAGTTGGTATGATTTCACCCTATGCAAGAGATAATAGCTGATTTCATTCCTCCCATGAGTTATCATATGTTCATCCTCTTCTTTTTGTCGTGATCCAATGGTTTCAATCCCTCTCTCACTCTTCCATCAAATATTTCTGCTTCTATGTACTCCGATCTTACACATTATGAGCTATCGGTTAAAGTTGGAACTTATATGATTCAATTAGTGATATAAAAATACAAATGAATGCTTCATTCTTCTAAAAATATGTGTCTGCTATTTTATATCAGTTATGAGTATTAATTTGTGAGCTTCCATGGTCATTTGGATTTCAATGTTCTAAGTCTTGCTCCTTTTGCATAGAAATCTAGCTAGTTTCACTGAAATGATTATAGGAGGAATTCTATGAAACTAGTTTTCATTCTGTAAAGTGTAGGAGGTACATAATACTTCCATAAATGCATTAAAATCCTTAAGCTTAGAATTTTTGTCCCATTGAGTTAGTTTGAGTTATCTTTAAATTTAACTAGTTGAGATGCCACTATAGCAACAAATTCTCCCAAATCACCCAAACACAGTCTAGATGACCAAAAACCTCTGTATATTTGGTGTATCAGTAAATTAGAGGGTATACAAAGGAAAAAAAACTTTGTATTTCTCTCAAATATTTTAGAAAGGATCTAGTTTGCATATGCTAGTGTAACCAGGAAGCGTTGGAGTAGACTTAAGTAGTAGCCGATTTGGAAACATAAAAGGTCCTAGTACATTGTGCAAAGGATTCTTAAGTTATCTCAGCCCTATTGTTTATGATGGTGCACACTTTTCCTCACTCTGGTCAGATAGAAGAAAGTACATTTGTGAGGTTTTGGGTGGGGTTAATGGAGGCTAGGAATAGCTTGTTTCAACACTACTTTTAATAACTAGTTCCTACTCTTTGAAAAAAAATCTAATTTAAATTTATGTGGTTAAGTTAATATTCCCAAATATGATTTGGGTATATTACAATGAGGTCTTGGATAACAAGGATAATTTAATACCCTGGTTTTGACCCCATGGTATTGAAATTGTACATGAAGCATATATTGTATTTAAATCATGGCAAGGAGCTCAAGGACAAGGACCTGCCGTTGATTTGGTGTGTTGTGTATAGGTGATCAAGGTCGATGCCTATGGTTATGGTGCTGAGTCATACACTGTATATTTTGATGTATCATGTAACTATGCAATTAATAAAATTCCACAACTAGCGATGTGACTGCAATGTGAAAGAGATGGGGGTATGATTTCACAAGGAATAGGGAGGGGAGTTAGTCAAAAATCCTGAGCCAATAGAGTGAGACTAGATGTTAATGGGGGAACCCATGAACCCTCAGCTACCTTTTCATCCTCTATCCTTAATCATTCATTTCTTCTAGAAGTTGGTTGAGGTAGTTAATTCCTTGGGAAGAGCAAGGCATGGTAGTGTGATTGTGCATCTAAGCAAGCCTGCAAGTCTATAGTATGGGAAGATGTGTTCTTGATTTTGAAGCAAGCAAACCTTGGATTGCGTGCCCAGTTAAGTTTCTTGTGGGTCACACTGAACATTTGGGGGGTATTATTCCATCCCATGTTTATGGGGATTCATATTTCCATCATTTACCATTCGTTCATTCATGATTATGCATTGTTCATCTAGAGTCGCAGAGCATTTTGGTTTTTAGTAGAGTGTTTCTACACATTTTAGCAAGTGTTTTCCTTTGTCGAACCCTAGTTATGGGATTACAGTGTTATCCTAAACTACAGAATGGTATGAGACCCTATTTTCTATGTGTTACAGAGTGAATCTTGTGTTTCTGTGTTTCCTTGTGGGTTTCTGTGATCTGCATCTGTGTTTTGGTCTGAAGACTTAGGAGTGGAAGAGACCTAGAATCGGCTGATAAACCTAGTGAAGAGAGGAACCTCATAGACAAATCAAGAGGGGATGAAAAATCCTTTATGCACACCATGAAGAGCACTAGAAGGGAAGGTATGACCTGAGGGAACTTTGTAGCAGTGAAGGGAATACTTTCTTGTGTTAGGTGTGTAGGTATTGTGGATTTCAAAGCTGGATAGATATGGTGTAGGTGTCCTTAGCTTTGTGGTTGAGCTCACTAGCTTAGCAATTATTCCTCCCCATTTCCTTAGCAGCCTGATAAGTCCAACTATTAGTTGTTTTGGTTGAGTCTTGGTGTGCATTTGACGAGGTGTGAGTCAATTCTTTGGCAGCCTGATAAATCCAATTGTAGGCTGGTAGATTGTGTTTTGATGTGTGTTGGCTATGTGTGAGCCTATTGTTCCTTAGTTCCTGGTGGAAATCATGCCCAACGCGAGGGCAGAAGTGGTGTTGAGAGATTAATGAGCACACTGGCCTATGGTTGGGTGGAATGTTGTAGTGACAGAGCTAGTTGTAGGATAGCTTCATCATTCAATATACGTATATATGTTATCCTTAATTGTGTAATGTGTTTGCTTATGAATGTTTGGATGAATGAAAGAATTTTATGAATGCTTGTAATGTTTCAGTAGATTTAATGTTGAATGAATGTCCCTGCATTTGTATTTGTTTATGCCTTGTATGTTTTAATGCATTTTTCCCAAGTTCATGGAGGCTAGAAGCCTGTTACAGAGTCAAAATGCATCTGACTTAGCATTTTCACCCCTTCAAATCCACTCGAGGAAGGCGGAAGGTGGAAATTAGAAAAGAGAAGTGAAAACATGGAAGAATGTGGGTTTCTGCACTCTAGGATCCGCCTTTGCAAGGTACAAGGTGGAAGCAGAGAAAGAACCGAAAATTCCAAGGCAGAAGTGTGTTTTTCGCACCCCGAAATCCGCTCAGAAGGTGGGAGGTAGAAAATGGGAAAACGTTTAAGGTCAAAATTTGGTTTTTCAACTTCCAACTTCCAAAGTCAGAAGGCAGAACCATGGTTGAAGGACTTTGTTGAATGTTATGTTTCCAACTTTTGAGTTTCGAAGGAGAAAGGAAGAAGGAAGAACCATGGTTGAAGGAATTCATTGAACAATATGTTTTCTTCTTTCCAGTTCTGAAGGTGGAAGGCGAAAGGAAAAATCGTGGTTTGGATGATCCCGTCGCATGCTATGTTTCGATTCTTGATTTCATAGTGGAAGGAGGAAAGGCGAATGTAGAAGGTAGAGGGAAAAAAGGACATGTTGAGTGCTGAAGATGTGTTTCTGGTCATTGAAGGGATCTGTCAAGGGTGAAACGAATGTTACAATGGTTTATAATCTTAAGAATGAATGTTGAAGAGTGTGCTAACATCCATGCCTTGTGTTTCAAAAGGAGAACAAGGGTTTTTGAAGCAAAATTTTTAATTTATCCACATTAGGGGTATGGGGACATTACATTGTGGTATCAGAGCTAATGGTTGCAACATTGGTCCTATATGGGCCAATATAATAGTTTTCAGAGATATTGGTTGAAACATTGTAGCTCGCAGTGTATTTAAATTCTGAAATTTTTATGTAGCTAAGAAATGATGTTTATTAACACATTTTTGCAGAGTCATAGTGCTGATTGGAAAAGTGGGTTTTTGGCTCGGCCATGAGGACCTATAGCATGGATGATGCATAGGGTCCCTATGGGATTAGGGAATATGCTATGGGGGAAAATGTTCACGTTGGAAATGCTAAAACAGAGTCCAACGGAAGGATATTTCAAGATTCTCCGCCAGATTTTGCAGCCACCATGAGAAGCCTAAGGGTGGAGATGCAAAGCTACATAGAAGATAATGAGAGGATGATTAAATATTAAGAAGAGTAGAATCAGCTAAATGCAACCATGGTGAAAATTTTGACATACATACAAAGGAGAATGAACTCTGAGCCTTAGGAAGTGAATCCAGAAGGAAGTAGGAGTAGTGCTAGAAGAATAAAAAAGGTCTTCTAGTGGATTAGCTGACTCTGAAATATCCACTAGGGGTTCAAGATATTCTTCTTAAAGGAATAAGAAAAAGAGATGCTACCAGAACCACACACATAATGAATTCAATAAGGATAAGCCTCCTACGTTTGATGGTGAGGTAAAGAATGGTCAAGAAGCTGAAGCTTGGCTTCTTGGGATGAGAAAATATTTCCAAGTCCAAGACTACTCTGGAAATATGAGGGATAGGGTATCCATCTTCAATTTGACCCAAAGAGCATCCATATGGTGGGAGCACTTCAGGAAAGTGAAGAATATCAGTGAAATGAAGATTGTGTGGAAGCAGTTCCAGAAGTATTTCAGGCAGATGTACCTCTCTGATAGGTACTATGATGATAAGATTAAAGAATTCCATGAGATTAGATTGGGACAACTGACCATGGAAGAATATGTAAATAAATTCTTGGAGTTGTTGAGGTATGTCAGGTACATCAGAGATGATAAAGTGAAAATTCAGCGTTTCCTGAGTGGACTACCTCAGTCATACAAAGACAGGATTGAGTTTGATGAACCTCGAACTCTAGAAGAGGCTATAAGAAAGGCCAAGTGTTGCTATGACCAGAACAAAGGAAAACTTGATATCCATGAGGCATGGAAGGATAAGAAGAAATAAAAGTTTGATCAGAAGAAGAAATGTTTTAAACTTTCTCACTTTCAAAATCAACAAAAGAAGCCATCACAAGCTATGACTAAGCCATCCATAGTAATGGATGATAGGTCAAGAAATCCAAAAGAGATCAGAGAACCACTCCAATGTTGGATATGTGGAGGACCCCATCTGCGCAGGAATTGTGCACTTGAGAATGGGTATGTGAGGAAAGCTCATAACATTCAAGAAGCTGAAAATGTGGGTCAAGTGGCAAGGATCATCCCTAGGATTTATGTAGCACTGGAGGACCACTAGGAAGATCATCAGTCAACTGTGGTTGAAGTTGCAGGTAAGATTGTTGAGCAATCTGGTTCTGTTTTGATTGACCCTGGATCTACTCACAATTATATTACTCCTATAGTTGTTGATATTTGTTCTTTTAAGATGTTAAAACATCACAAGTCATGGTTAGTTCAACTAGCCACTGGAACCAAGAGAAATGTTAGTGAAGTGGTAGAGAAATGTCCATTTGTCATGAATGGATTAGTCACTTGTGTAGACTTGAATGTTCTTCCACTTGGTTCTTATGATATTCTCATTGGAATGGATTGGTTGGAAGCTCACAGAGTGAAGCTTGACTATTATAATAAGAAATTTGAATGCATGGATGAAGAAGGAAATCCAACGGTTGTAAGAGGCATTCGAAAGGTGATTTATGTTAGGCAGATTTCAGCAATGCAACTGAAGAAATTATGTATGAAAGGTTGTAGTTTGTATGCAGCCCATGTTTTGGAGGCAACAAAGAGTGAAACTCCTAGGTTGGAGGACTTTCATGTGTTGCAGGAATTTAGGGATGTTTTTCCTGAGGAAATTCTAGGACTTCCTCCAAAGAGGGACATTGATTTTACAATTGACATTGTTCCTGGAGCAGCACCAGTGTCCAAGACACTCTACATGATGAGTACACTAGAATTGATAGAGCTGAAGATGCAGTTGCAAGAGTTGTTGGAGAAGAAGTATATTAGGCCAAGTGTGTCTCCTTGGGGAGCACCAATGTTGTTTGTGAAAAATAAATATGGTACACTCAGGTTGTGTATTGATTACAGACAGATGGACAAAGTCAACGTGAATAATAAATACCCTTTACCTTGAATTGATGACCTCTTTGATCAAATGAGAGGAGCAAATGAATTTTCCAAGATTGACTTGAGGTCTGGTTACCATCAGGTAAGAATAAAGGATGAAGATATCGATAAGACAACCATCAGAACAAGGTATGGACACTATGAGTTTGTAGTGGTACCATTTGGTCTCACAAATGCACCAGCTACATTTATGTGTTTCATGAATAGTGTTTTCAATGAGTATTTGGAAAAGTTTGTTCTTGTTTTCCTTCATGATATTCTTATTTATTCCAAGAATGAGGAAGAGAATGAAGAACATTTGAGATTGACATTGCAATTACTAAGGGGGCATAAGTTGTATGCAAACATGAGCAAATGTGACTTCTATAGAGATAGAATTCATTATTTGGGCCACATTATCTCAGATAAAGGAATATATGTGGACCCTGAAAAGATTGAATCCATTATGAATTGGCTAACTCCAAGAAATGTGACAGATGTAAGATATTTTATGGGACTTGCAGGATATTACAGGAGGTTCATTAAAGGATTCTCCAAGGTTTCACATCGAATCACTTCTTTTCAAAAGAAGGGAATAAGGTTTGAATGGACACCAAGGTGTGAAGAAAGCTTCCAGTAGTTGAAGAATCTTCTCACAAGTGCACTAGTTTTGAAAATTGCAGACCCAGAAAAATATTTTGTGGTGTGTACTGATGCATGTGGTCAAGGACTTGGAGGATTTCTTATGCAAGACAACCACGTGGGATTCTATGAGTCAAGAAAGCTGAAGGATCATGAGAAGAACTATGCCACTCATGATTTAGAACTTGCATCCATAGTAGATGCTCTCAATATGTAGATGCATTACTCAATGGGTATAAAATTTGAGTTAAGGACAGACCACTGTGGTCTGAAATATTTGTTTGATCATCCAACTCTAAATGCTAGGAAAGCTAGATGGCTGGAGTTTTTATGTGAGTTAGATTTTGAAATCAAACACATAAAATGAAAAGAAAACAAAGTGGCTGATGCACTCAATAGGAAGGTGCATGAAATGCATGTGGCATCTCTTAGTATTTTCCAGTTAGATTTGAGAGAACAGTTTGTTATTCATATTGCTGAAGATGAAATGTATGTGCAGATGAAGGACAAACTGCAGCAACAAAGTATTGAGAAGAGGTATGAGGGATATTAATTGGAATAATATGGACTTCTTACTTATAAAACCAGAATTTATATTCCAAATGTAGCATATTTGAGGAGAATTATTATGGATGAGATCCATCAATCTCCTCCATATTCTGGTCACCTAGGATATTAGAAGACAATTGCTACAGCCAGAAATCAGTATTTTTGTCCAGGAATGAAGAAGGAAATTGCTGAGTATATTTCAAGGTACATGAAATGTCAATAGGTGAAGATTGAGCATCAACACCCAACAGGGTTATTGCAGCCTTTTCCAGTTCCATAATGGAAATGGGAACTTATTTCCATGGATTTTATTTCAGAATTACAAATGAATTGAAGACAACATGATTCCATCATGGTTGTGGTTGACAAGTTAAAAAAGGAATCACATTTTATACCAGTTAAGTCCACATATAAGACTGATGCCATTGGAAAAATATTCTTGAAGGATATTTTTAGATTGCATGGATTTCCTACGGAAATAGTTTCTGACAGAGACCCCAAGTTTACTTCCAATTTTTGGAAGGGTTTGTTTGTAGATTTGGGTACAAAGCTAAACTTCAGCACTGTATACCATCCTTATACTAATGGACAGTCATAGAGAGTGAATCAGGTGCTTAAATACATGCTTCACATGTATGTAATGGAAAAACCATCCAAGTGGGAGGATTATTTACACTTGGTAGAGTTTTCCTATAATAATGGACAACAAACATCCTTGGGGATGATTCCATATGAATATTTGTATGGAAGAAGGTGTAGGACACCTGTGACTTGGGATAATATAGTGAACATGATTGTGCTTGGTCAAGAATTGTGCAAGGAAATGGATCAGGAGGTTGCAAAGATCAGGCAGAACCTGAGAGCATCCCAAGATAGAAAAAAACGCTATACAGACAAGCATAGAGTGTACAGAGAGTTCAGTGTTAGGGATCATGTTTACCTCAGAGTGAGGGAAAGGAAGAGTTCTTTGAATATTGGAAGTTGTGCCAAGCTGTCAACTAGATACTATGGTCCATTTGAAGTGCTTGAAAGAATAGGGCCAATTGAATATAGACTTGCATTTCCTACTATTAATACAACTCATAATATTTTTCATGTTTCTTTTCTTAAGAAATATGTACATGATCCTAACCATTTGATAAACTGGGACGTGATTCAGGTGGAACCCGAGGGAGAGTTCCAAACCGATCCATTGCGCATCCTTGACAGGAAGGTCACAGTGCTCTAAAATCAAGCCGTTGGATAGGTGAAGGTGCAGTGGGAGCACTACGGTCCTAAAGAGGATACATGGGAGCTATAGGATGCCATGCAATTGGCACATCCATTTTTTTTCAATTTTGCATAACACTGAGGATAGTGCCTAGGAGAATTTTGTTCAATTTTGTAAAGAACCAAGGAGAGTGCTATTGTAAGGGGGAGGGGAATGCAATACTTGGGTTTTGACCCCATGGTATTGAAATTGTACATGATGTATATATTGTATTTAAATCATGGCAAGGAGATCAAGGCCAAGATCCTGCCATAGATTTGGTGTTTTGTGTATAAGTGATCAAGGTAGATTCCTATGGTTATGGTGTTGAGTTAGACACTGTATATTTTGATGTATCATGTAACTATGCAATTAATAAAATACCATAGCTAGAAATGGTATTGCAATGTGAAAGAGACAGGGGGCATGATTTCACAAGGAATAGGGATGGGAGTTAGTCAAAACTCCTAAGCCAATAGGGTGAGACCAGATGTCAATGGGAGAACCCATGAACTCTCAACTACCTTTTCTTCCTCTGTCCTCAATCATTCATTTCTTCCAAAAGTTGGTTGAGGAAATTAATGCATTGGGAAGAGCAAGGCATGGTAGTATGATTGTGTGTTTGAGAAATCCTGCAAGTCTGCAGTTTGGGAAGTTGTGTTCTTGCTTTGAAGCAAGAAAAATATGGATTGTGTGCCCAGTTTGGTTTCTCGTGGGTTGCGATGAACATTTGGGGGATTATTATTCCATCCTGTGGTTATGGGGATTCATCTTTCCATCATTCACCATTTGTTCATTCACAATTATGCATTGTTCATCCAAAGCTGTAGAACGTTTTGGTTTTTAGCGGAGTGTTGCTACACATTTCTGTAAGTGTTTTCCTTTGCTGAACCCTGGTTATGGGATTACAGTGTTATCCTAAACTACAGAGTAGTATGAGACCCTATTTTCTCTATGTTACAGAGTGAATCCTGTGTTGCTGTGTTTCCTTGTGGGTTTCTATGATTTGCATCCCTGTTTTGGTCTAAATACTTAGGAATGGAAGATGCCCATATTTGGATTATAAAACTAGTGAAGAGAGGAACCTCATAGGCAGATCAAGAGGGGTTGGAAAATCCTTTATGTACACCCTGAAGAGCACTGGAAGGGAAGGTATGACTTGAGGGAACTATGTAGCAGTGAAGGGAATACTTCCTTGTGTTGGGTGTGTAGGTATTGTGGATTGCGAAGATGGATAGATCTGGTGTAGGTGTCATTAGCTCTGTGGTTGAACTCACTAGCTTAGAAATTATACCTCCCCACTGCCTTAGCAGCCTGATAAGTCCAACTGTTAATTGGTTTGGCTGAGTCTTGGTTTACATTTGACCAAGTGTGAGTCATTGATTTGGCATCCTGATAAATCCAACTGTAGGTTGGTTTGACTCTGTTTTGATGTGTGCTGGATATGTGTGAGACTGTTGTTCCCTAGTTCATTGTGGAAATCATGCCCATATCGGGTGTGGCAGTGGTGTTGAGAGATCAATGAACACACTGTCCTATGGTTGGGTGGAATGTTGCAATGACATATCTAGTTGTGGGATAGCTTCATCATTCAAGATAAGTATCTATGTTATCCTTAATTATGCAATGTGTTTGCTTATGAATGTTTGGATGAATGAATGATTATGATGAATGCTTGTAATGTTTTAGTAGAGTTACTGTTGAATGAATGTCCTTGCATTTTCATTTGTTTATGCCTTGTATGTCTTAATACATTTTTCCTAAGTTCATGGAGGCTAGAATCCTCTTACAGAGTCAGAGTGCATATGACTTAGCATTTTCTCCCCTTGAAATCCACTTGGGGAAGGAGGAAGGTGAAAATAAGAAAAGAGAAGTGGAAATAGGGCAGGATGTGGGTTTTTCTCACTTCGGGATCCACCTATAGAAGGAATAATCAGAGAAAGAACTAGAAATTCCAAGGCAGAGGTGTGTTTTCCTCAGCCCAGAATCCTCCTGGGGAAGGTGAAAGGAAGGAGGTGGAAAATAGGAAAAAGGTTAAGGTCAAAAGTTGGTTTTATGACTTCTGAGTTCCAAAGGTGGAGGGAGGAAGGTTGGAAGGTAGAAGGTGGAACCATGGTTGAAGGACTTCGTCAAACGTTATGTTTCCAACTTCCAAGTTTCGAAGGAAGAAAGAGGAAGGCAGAACAGTGTTTGAAGGACTCCGTCGCACGATATGTTTTCGACTTCCGAGTTCTGAAGGAGGAAGGAGGAAGGGCGGAAGGAAGAACTATGTTTTGGATGATCCTGTTGCACACTATGTTTCGATTCCCGATTCTGTAGTGGAAGGTGAAAAGGAGAATGCAAAAGTCGGAGGGCAGAAAGGACAGGTTCAGTATAGAAGAGGTGCTTCTGGTCGCAGAAGGGATCTGTCAAGGGAGGAACGACTGTTACAGTGGTTTCTAAGCCTGAGAATGAATGTTGAAGAGTGTGTTAACATACATGCCTTGTGTTTCAAAAGGATAACAAGGGTTATTGAAGCAAATTTTTTAATTTATCTGCATTATGGGGTAGGGGGACATTACAAATAAAGTTGGGCTTGACTAAAAATGTCACGTACCCATACCCCATTATCATGCGGAATTAAAAATTTCATCGAGAACTTCCATTGTTCACTAAAACACAGCGCATGGTTGCAAACCGCTTCTCGACATTTCCAACACTGTCACACTCCCTCCCGTCTTCCATTGATTAGCTTGATGATCTACAGTGAAAGATCTCAGAGGAGATTGGATGACAGAGAGAAAATGCGATGGAAATCAACGATCCCAAATGGTCCTGTAGACTGGAACCAAATCGATAGTTCATAATCCACCCGCAAAAATCAATAGTGTAGATAGCCCAAGTTGTGGGGTCAGAAGTTATGAAAATGGCAATCTCACTTCCTGCAACCCGCATCCCGCATCGAGAACAGATCAACGACGGATAATCATCCTGCGAAGATTGACGATGTGGAAACTTGAACTTGTGGGGTTTAGAATTGTGGAAATCACGACACCGTGATCCCGCATCCCACATCTCACAAGTTGCAGATGGAATTTTTGGAAGGGAAAATTACAGAAACCACGATCTGTGAACCATCATTCCGCATCCCGCAGACTATGCAAATGGATATTTCTAGCAGGAAACCCAACATTTTCACTGAAGTCTTGGATCGATCTAATCATTTCGGCCATTACTGATCTGGACAATCGAACCTACAACTTAGTTCAAAATGCATTGATGGAAGACATACATAGATGCCTATAATTACAATTATTCAAAGGAACAATGCATCAATTCAACACTGCAACATGTTCATCACATTCCATCAAGCAATTTACAATACAAGAATACAACTGCAGAGAATAACATAGACAAAAACACTTATCTTGAATAGAACTTGTCCAACAACCAGCTATGTCACTGCAACGTTCCACCCAACCATAGTCCAGTGCACTCATCAATCTCTTAGTGACACCTCCACCCCTGAGATGGGCATGATTTCCTCTAGGAATAAGGGAACACTAGTAGGCTCATGCATAGCCAAGGTGCAATAACACTCAGAAAATCCAACACAGTTGGATTTATTAGGCTACAGGGTAAAACATTCCAATGGATGGGTTTCATAGGCCACTCATCGAAGCCATCTCACAGTTGGGTATCATAGATTGAACACAGTCAATCCAACATTCACCTTTAAGGACCAGTCAAGCCAACATACGGGTTTATTAGACTATACAAAGTCAAGCCATCTCACTGCTGGGTTTATTAGGATAACTATCTGAGCCAAGATTTGTAGTTGGGTTTATTAGACTATCCATCCAAAGGTTACTCACCAGGTCAAATACAACAAGACACAACCAAGCCAATAGATGGGTTTATCAGGCTACCATCCAAGCCATCTTTCCATTTCGGTTTATCAGGATACTAAGGCAATGGGTAGGAAGAACTGCTAAGCTAATGAGCTCATCTACAGAGCTAAGAACACCTTCACAAGACCTATCTGGCCTGGCTTCCCCACTTCCTACACATGCAACACAAGGAAGTGTCCCCTTATCTGCTCCATAGTCCCTCGGGCTACACCTTCCCTTATGGTGCTCTTCAGGATGTGCATAGCAGGTTTACCAGCCACTCTTATCTTATTGTGAGGCTCCACACTAGGTTTATCAAGCACGTTATACGTCTCTCCCAGTATTAAGTCTTGTACATAGTTCAGAACCAAACCAGGGTGCACACACAACAACCACATGGAGACTCCACAACACTGACTTTACTCTGGAACATGAGTAATAGGGTCTCATACACTCTGTAGTTTATGACAACATTGTAACACATCAATCACAATCTTTCCAAGGGAAAAATACTCACAGAACGCGAAGGATACACACAGGTAGAGCTCTACTGCTACCATGATGTCTCTAAGCACTTGCAGAATGCAAAGGATACACACAGGTGGAGCTCCGCGGCTACCATAATGTCACTCTCCTAGGAAACAAAGATGGTGGTGAACCCTCTCCTGAATCCTCTCCTGAATCCTCCCTTGAATCCTCCCCCAAATCAGAATGTCCCGCCACTCTCAAAACATGAGAGTAGCATCCAAAACATGAACACGTAGGTTTCCCCCCAACTGGCATATGGTTCTGGTGTTTTCTTGTTCATGCAAGCAAAACATGACATTCCAAAACTGGGTGCTCTACCCAATTCAAAATTTCCCATACTCTTCCCCTTCCAAGCAATAACTACCTCAACCACCTTCTGGCAGAATAAATGGTTGGGAAGAGAAGACACGAAAGAGGGTAGTTAACAGTTCTGATAGGTTCTCCCCATGACACATGTATTTTCCCCAAAATGGATCAAGGTTAACATTCCCACCCCCTTATCCTTAGGAAAATCATGCCCCCATCTCATTATTCGTTGCATTGACATATCTAGCTGTGGGTTTTTCATTAACTTGCATATTTACATGATCTTCACAAACGTGCTTGACTTAGCACAAAAACCATAGGAATCAACCATGATCGCCTATATACCAAACATTAATAAATGACAGGGCCTTGGCCTTGATCTCCTTGTCATGATTTGATATAATATTTACATCATATACATTAATGCAACGGGGTCAAAACTGGGGTGTTACACAAATATATGAAGAGAAGAAGCCATGCCATGACTCGCTAATTCTCATATCGTCATGTCACTCTACTCCCATTCATGTGCCTAAATCAACCACTAACAAAAGTGATGGACATAAAGAGAAGATGACATCATATAGGACCTTAATTTATATGAACAACTAGATACTTCTCCTATCCTCATGTCACTCTAATCCCATGCCTATATCTAATTATGTTGTTGTATTTGTAACTTTAGAAGATATTCTAATGTATATTATCATTGTATATTGTTGTACCCCCATTGGAGAGGTGTTTCCCTCCTTTCGGGATGTCATTATTGTATATGGTCATTGAGATAAACCGTCCATTATGAGTCAGGGTAGTAGTCCCCAAATTGAATATAATAAAATGTATTTTTGAGTCTCCCTAGGTGAATTCAGCCCTGTTAGGATAAGTGATTGACCCAATCAAGTTATTAGGTCCGTTACTTGATGTGTATGAATAGGGAGGCACCCTCCCTCATTTACACACACTCACTCATTGAAGTTTGCATGAGGAGAGATAGAAGAACAAGGAGGAGAGATAGAGAGCTACATAAGACTTCTTATTATTGGGTTTTTCCATCTTGTGATATTGTCTTAGTGATAGAAGTATTCTAAGGAAATTTGCAGGGTTTTCTCCATTATGGTTTCCATGAGGAAAATATTTGTGTCTTGTGTATCTTATCTATCTTGTGCATCTTGTTGTTCTTGTTATTCTTTCAGATAATTATCCTAATCAATTTGAATTAGATTAGAAAAGCTAACATGGTATCAAAGCTTATATGAAAGAAGGCACCGTTCAACAAAAAAAAATAGGGATTCCTAGTTCAAGGTATTCTCTCCACAGACCATCAAGAAAATAGGGCTAGGATAAATCTCCCTAGGAGGGTGCATCTTTTGGTGGAAAATGAATCAAATTTGAAGAAGTTTCACTTTTGAACCAGACATTAGTGCCAAAAGAAACTAGGGAATCAAGTTTTGGAGGCTTCCCACCTCAACTTTCATAAAAATACCTTACTGAGCAACACACCTCAAGGATGTGCATCTTTCTATCAAGATAGAATTCCAAAATTCCAAGTTTGGAAAATTAGTGTTTGTCTAGCAAACCTTAGGTTAGCCAGCTTCGGAATCAATTCAAGCACCTCAAATTGGTAAGATCTAAATCTCTAATATTTTCATTTTAGGTTCTCAATTCAAAATGAATCATCATACTCATCTTGAGGAAAACCTTGGGGGAGCTGACAATATCAGAGCACGGAAGTATAGGATATCCTTGATCCTTGAAGAAAATGATTTGGATTAGTATATCAGTAAGGAATTTTTAGAAGCAAAGGGAAATGAGGCTAAGGCTATCCATAAGAAGAAATTAGTTAAGGCCAAGAGAATCATTGTATATTATATTAAGGATAATCTCATCCCCCATGTGTCATCCTTGAAGACACCTAAGGAAGTGTTCAATGCTTTTACAAAGTTGTTCGAAGGAAAGAACATCAACTGAAATATGACATTGAGGAATCGACTGAAGAATGTGAAGATACAAAACTCAGAGACCATGCAATCCTACCACACAAGGGTTGCTCAAATCAAGGAACAACTTGAATAAGTCAAAGAGAATGTAGAATAATGAGAGATTGTTATGACCACCTTTAATGGTCTCCCTAAATCATGCAATTCATCCATTCAAGGAATATGTGCCAAAAGGAGGTTGATTAGTTTCAACAAAATATGGGAAGAATGCACACAATTAGAATCTTGACTCATAACAAGAGAAGAGAAGATGGGAGAAACTGAGAATCAATCTCCCACATTTCACACCAGAATATATCACAGAAAGAAGAAGGACCATCATCATAAAAGACAAAAGAAATTCAGAAGATATCCTTCCAACATTCGATGCTACACTTGTGATGAGAAGGGACATTACTCTAGAGATTGTCTGAGAAACAAAGGATCATTCAACAAGAAGTCAAATAGGAAGAGACATCATGCTCACACCATTGAAGATGATGAAGCAACAATAAAGAAACTCAAAGAAGAAGCTGATTCTTCAAGTGATGAAGAACATGTCCTTATCTCAACACTCACATGCACTATCTCACATGGAAGCAATTATTGTATTGTAGATAGTGGGGCATCCAAATATATGACAGGATACAAAGAATCATTTGTCAATGTGTATGAGCATGAGTCACCTCACAAGGTGAAACTTGGGGATTATTATCAATACCCCATAAACAGAAGTGGATAAGCTTCCTACAAGATAGACTCCAGTAAATATTTGAAGATGAAAGTTGTGCTATATGTCCCAATATTGAAGAAGAATCTTCTCTCCATATCTGCACTAGATGCAAAGGGAATTATGGTTTCATTCATTGATTACCAATTCCTAACATGTCCAAAAGGAAATACAATAGACGATGCCACAATGATTGGAGACCAAGATGGAGGCTTGTACAAGTTGAAGGGACAACCTGAACAAGCATTGGTTCATGAATCCATATAACCAAGTGAACTATGGAACAAAAGGCTTGCACATGTGCACTATAAAGCACTACCGATTGCAAGAAAAGCAGTTTCAGGACTTCCATAAATCCAGACAAAGCATGAAGGAATTTTCAAGGTATGTGCACAAGGAAATAATGTAAATAAGACATTTCCTAGTAGTGAAAGCAAAGCAAAAGGAATACAGGACATAATCCACGTAGATGTCTACGGGCCAATGTCATCGAACTCATTAAGCATGTATGTATACTATGTTTCCTTTATAGATTATTTCTCCCATAAAACTTGGATATATTTCTTGAAATGAAAAAATTAATTATTCAACAAGTTCAAGGAATTCAAAGCCTTGATCAAAAATCACATTGAAAAGGAAAATCAAGACTCCACAGTTTGATAATGGTGGAGAATTAACCTCAAAATAATTCAAGGAACTTTGCAGGGAATCTAGGATTATAAGGGAGTTGAGCACTCCATACAATCCTCAATAGAATGGTGTTGCAAATGAAAGAACATGACAATAATGGAAGCACCGAAATAAATACTACACGACCAAGATATTCTGATGCATTTGTGGGAAGAAGAAACAAGGACAAATGTGTATGTACAGAACCGTACTCCTCATCGAGTACTCAACAAAAATATTCTTGAAGAGGCTTTCTCAGGAGAGAAAATAGAATTCATCCATCTCAGAATATTTGGTTGTCTGTTGTATATACACATTCCAAATGAAAAGAGGACCAAGCTTGATCCTTCAGGAAGGAAGGGAATATTCTAGGATACAATGACACCTCAAAGTCCTACTGAATATACTTCCTAGTATTCAAGAAGATCGAAATCAACATAGATGTAACATTCGACTAAGACACAACATACTCCAGATCCATAAAACTAACTATTGTAGAAGGCGAAGAACCTGAAGCAACTAGAGTCCGATACATGACAATAGAAGAACCAATTCTAGAAGACCATGAAGAACAAAACATGCCATAAACAAAAGATCTTGTACAACCACTTCATAATAAGAACTCCCATAAGAGAAAACCAGCATGGGAATGAGAGATAATACACGATGTAGAAAGGTATGATGCTTCAGATGGGAAGAACCTTCCAACTATGAAGAGGCTGCAGAAAAGAAAGAATGGAAGGATGCCATGATCGAGGAGTACCAGCGATTATGAATAATGATGTCTGGGATATAGTTTTGAGACCAAAAGGGTATTCTGTCATGAATTCAATGTGGATCTACAAGATCAAGTATGTTGTAGATGGTAGCATTGAAAAACACAAGGCAAGGTTCATGTCACGTGGCTTCTCCCAGAAAGAAGAAATAGACTACGAGGATACATTTGCACCTGTAGAAAGATACACTTCCATCATATCTATGCTTTCATTGGATGTAGTAATGAAATAGAAAGTACACCAAATGGACATCAAGACAACATTGTTGAATGGTGTAGTTGAAGAGGAAGTGTACATGGATAAACCACTAGGATTTGAGGTACATGATAGGAAGACTCATGTGTTCAAATTGAAGAAATCATTGTACAGATTTAAATAGGAACCCATGACATGGTACGACATGATGGACAAATTCTCGATGAGCTTAGGATTTACCAAGAGTAAAGTATATTCAAACCTTTACTTCAAGTTTGAAGGTAGAATACCGGTGATGCTCCTGCTATATTTTTTGATGGGAGAGGATGAACTCATTGTAAATGAAAAGAGGAAGCTTTCCACTGAGTTCTATATGAAATACCTATGGATTCTGCACTATTTATTAGGCATGGAGGTGTGGTAGGGTATGGATGGAACCTTCCTTGGTCAAGGAAAGTATGTAGTGGAGATTCTGAAGAGATTCAAAATGTTGGACTTCAAGGTGATATACACAAATATGGAATTGAACTTGAAGCTACTGTGTAATGATTCATCAAATACAATTGATGACGTGATGTGTCATCAGATGATTGGTTCATTTATATACCTGAGGAATACGAGACTAAACATAATATTTGTAGTGGATACCCAGATCTAGTTCCTCGAATATTTGAGACATGTTCACATAATAGCTCCAAGGCATGTATTGAGGTACTTGAATGGTATAGTTGATTATGGTATCAAGTATGATGCAAATCAAAAGATTAAACTGAACAATTTGGTTGATTGGGATTGGGAAGGAAGTGCCACTGATATGAAGAGCACTTCAGGATGCTGCTTCAGTTTGGGATCCGGTATGATCTTCTGGTTTAGCAAGAAGAAGTCCTGCATGGCGTTGAGTACAACTGAGGTAGAGTATATTGCATCTTGTTTGGATAATTGTGTGACAATATGGATTCGAAAACTACTGTATGATTTGCTTGATCTCGAGTTAGAGGAGACTTGTATCTTTTGCGACAACCATAGTTGTGTGAATTTGTTTGAGAATTCAGTGTTCCATGACAAGTCAAAGCACGTTGAGATCAAGTATCACTATATCCTGGATATGTTGCAGAGAAAAGTAGTGAAGCTCCAGTATGTGGCGATGGAAGAGAATATAGCCGATGTGTTGACCAAGAAGCTAGCTAGAGAGAAGTTTGAATACTTCAGAGAGATACTTTGTGTTATCGAGATCAAGGTCCCTAGAAAGAGGGAGTGATGAGTTCTTACATGTTGGTAGACACATGTTTTTCTTAGACTTAATCAGTCCTAGCATTCTCCCATGCTAGATATGACTTGAAGAATAGGAGACGTCGATGCACTAGAACAAGATCTCACATGGGAAGGAATACATGTTGTCCCCGGATGTAATCAGTCCTAGTGTAGTACGCAGGTTGTCCTGGGATGTAATTAGTCCTGTTAGGTCTTCCTCGGATGTAATGAGTCCTAATGTAGTATGCAGGTTATCCCTATATGTAATGAGTATTGGAAGGTCATCCTTGGATGTAATCAGTCCTAACATGGTATGTAGGTTTTCCTTGGATGTAATGAGTTCTGGTGTGGTACGTAGGTTGTACTTGGATGTAATTGGTCATTATGTGTTCCCATGTTGGAGATGATGAGAGGTCACAAGGCACTTGGTGTGCACTTGCGAGATACTTGCATAGTGGTAGACGCAGGTCATCGTTGAGATGTAATGAGTCCTAGTGTGCTCCTATGTTGGTAGAACACAGGTTGAAAATGGAGAGACATAATGCACTTGGTGTGCTCCTAGGTGATTCTTGGATAGTGGTAGACGTAGGTAGTCATTGAGACATAATGAGTCTTGGAATGCTCCTATGTTGGTAGAACATAGGTGGTCAGCAGTATGCATTCAGGTTGTTCTTCGTGTACGATGATGAGATGGTTTAGATATGATGAGATGATGGTAGGAGACGAAGGTTATTGTAGTGGAAATGCAATGAATGGTCATGGGATGTACCTACATGATGGATTGTTCATGGATATGATGAAGACCTAGATGAGTACTAGAACTACACCCAACATGAAATATGGTTGGATCTGTAGAAACTTCCTATGACAAATAGGAAAATTTCACTATTCAATGATCGACAAGATGAGGTCTACAAACAACAAAACCAATGATGATCCAACTATAATGACGTGACCAGATGTGTTGATGACTGTGGCAAGAGAATACTGTACTAGTTAAGAGGGAGTGTTTTTGTATTTGTAACTTCAGAAAATATTTTGATGTATATTATCATTGTATATTGTTGTACCCCCATTGGAGATGTGTTTCCCTCCTTGTGGGATGTCATTATTATATATGGTCATTGAGGTAAACCCTATGTTTTAATTCATGGAAGTAGTCCCCAAGTTGAATACAATAAAATGTATTTTTGAGTATCCCTAGGTGAAGTCATCCTTGTTAGGGTAATAGGTCGTCCCAATAAAGTCATTAGGTAAGTCACTTGATGTGTATACATAGGGAGGAACCCTCCCTTATTTACACACACACACACACTCACTCAAGTTCTCATGAGGAGAGAGAGAAGAACGAGGATGAGAGAGAGAGAGTTGTAGAAGAATTCTTATTCTTGGGTGTTTCCATCTTGTGATATTGTCTTAGTGACATAACTATTCTGAGGAAGTTTGCAGGGTTTTATCCTTTATAGTTTCCCTAAGGAAAATATTTGTGTCTTGTGTATTTGATCTATCTTATGAATCTTCTTGTGCTTGTTATTCTTTCAGATAAAGATCCTAATCAATTTGAATTAGATTAAAAAAAACTAACAAACTCAACCACTGACCAAAGTGATGAACAGAAACAGAAGGTGGCCTCATCTAGTCTTAATCTATACCAACAATTTCAGATATGAATTGGATGCATAAAATATCAGATTTGAAAATTCAACTGACACAACAAAAACATTGCAGTAAAGGAAAACATGGACAATTTAATCCCTATGCCACCAATGCATGTGCATAGAAACTTATTATGCTAAATATGAAAGTGGATTGACTTGAAGATGACTCAAAGTGGAAATAAAGAGAAATGAATGACCAAACAACACATTGGAATATAATGGAAGCAAAAGGAAAAGGTAAAAAATGTCTTTGACTACCCAACCAAAAAAAAAATTGTTTAATGAGCCCAAATTTACTTATTCATTTCAGAAAGATCAAATATGTCATGATTGATAGTCATAATTGAATGACCATTACAACCATGCATACAAGTGATTGATCCTACGGGATCAACATAGTAAACTTCCAATTCAACCAGTTGTAAATTCTTCTAAAATGGAAAATTGTATTCATGTGCTTGTTGGTCAAACAATCAATTAAGTATATCAATTGAAACTATGAGCATGATCCATCAATAGTGATAAAAAATAAAACGATCCAACTTTCCTTCATCTACCTTCTGAACACCTTCATCATCCTTAAATCAATCGAAACATGACTAATATTATATCGAAACATCAATCCAATCAGGATATCCTAGCAAACTCAAGTCTACATGGCTGATTTGTTGCTCTTCTTCTTCAAATTGATATCCATCATTGCAAATAATCATCAGACCAAATTGCAAAATCAACTTTTCATCTTCGTCATGAGGTTTCACATATGGCTCAAATGGTGCAACTAGGGGTTCATGATAGGAGTGATGCTTATCTTCATCACCATTGGAAACTTCATCATATGCAAGGATTCCACTATTATGTTCCTTTTTAGAAACAATGAATTCTTTCAATCTTAGGGAAATGTAGAAGGATATGTCCAAATATGTTGGGGTTTAATTTCATAAGTGGAAACAAAACTCTATGTCAAAGAAAAAGATCATTAAAAATTTTCATGGTTGGAATGACAAGCGAATCCTATGCAATTTATTGACATATCTAAAATGAAAAAATGGGAATAGTTTAATCTTCTCCCTTATTAATGTGTCAGAACTCCTCCATCGATGATAAATTATCCTACACCCATTTTATTAATTAAACATTTATGATCAATCATGGTCCTTTGCAATGATATTGCTAAGGGAGACTTAGGTAGTGATATACCTTTGTCGCTCTAGAATATTTGTTCAAGTTTGTTAAGGCTCATAACCATGCCTTGTGTAGGGTCAAATCATGGAGATCTTCATAGGCTATCATAAGATTAGTTGTCAAGTTAGAGAAAATATCAAAGATTGTACTGAGTCGCAATAATGGTACCAATTTTTTATCACACGGATATGCATTTAAGAGCACAATCATATCCTAATGATAATTATAGGTGATCTAGCCTTATCACCATTAGATGCCTCCTTGTTTGGAATAATCCTTTTTTAGCCACATGGGGGTTTCTATAGGTTTTCCTGTGTTTTTATTTACGCATGTAAATTTGCATACAAACTTAGAATAAATCAATCGGCTATGTTTCTCTCAAGTGTCCATAAAGAACCCAAGCATAGGATAAAAATAATAAATAAATTTTCATAATGTGGGATTAGTAGTTTCTTTAGTTAAATTTAAGCAAAAAAATGAAAAAAAATGGAGAAGAATATGCACTTTGAGAGAAAGAACAATTAAAAAAATGCATAAAAAAGAATATGTACCTTGAGTGGAAGAGATTTAAAACAATTACACAGGAATGCCAACATAAACCTTGTTGCATGATTGTTCTCAGGAAACATCCATGAAACTCAAAGAGCTAGGAAAAAGCATTGTCAAATCTATAAGATATATTAATATATAGACATAGATGATCTATAAATATAATACATGAGGGGTTTCCTTGTCAATATTTGTGAAGCAATAATGGAGGTATTGTCAAGTCTAGAAGGATGGAAGAAGTGGTTCCAAAACATGCAAGAAAAATCCAACCTATAAAATAATGATCTCCAACTCTTCTTTATAAGAGTTCGGGAGAAAATGTTTTTAATGCATGCATTCTAGAGGTGTCAAATAGGTGCAGTCTAAATATTCCGCGTTTTCAACCTTTTCCAAAGTATATTTTTCATCTTGTTTTATTCGGAGCCCAGTTGGAAATCTCTAAAACATCGTAGAATCACATATATTAGCTATGGAAATTGTATAATATGGATTCCACGGGTGTATTTGAGGGTGTTGAATCTATTTATGGATTCAAGAACACAATTTGAACACTTCCAAATTTGGATTTTTGCAATTTTTTTTACCAAATTCTGACTAAAACTCATTGAAAAGTCCAAAACATAGAATAAATAATCTTTTTTCCCACACATCTCTTAAAGGAACTTCTTGCTTGGAATGAGAGTGGTAAATGACGTCCCCAACACCATTTCACATTTTTTAAAAAACTAATTAATTTCAATTTTTTTTCATTTAATTTCTTAATTTGTTTTACTCATGTTTTTTATTAAATTTCTTTTTAATTATTTTAAATTTTGATTTGTTTTTAAATAATTTTTTTTATAATATTTTAAATAAATTTTTAATTTTTTTTAAAGAAGGGCAGTGCATTTTCATTATTGATTTGAATTTTTAAATTTATTTATTTATTTTTAAATGTGTTTTTTTTCATAATTTTTCTTTTTTAAAAACTTACTCTTCTTTTAATTATTTCTAAATAATAATATTATTTTTGTTCTTTTTGAGTTTTTTCTAAAGTAGGCTATGGGGTTTATAATTATTGATTTTTTTCCAAATGTGTTTTTTAAAAAAAATTCTCTCTCTCTCTCTCTCTCTATATATATATATTAATTCCTTTTATAATTATGTTTGCAACAATGTTAGTTTTTTTAGGTCATGGTGTAAAAAGTGTAGCAATTTTTATCTTGAAAAAGGGTTATACTGGTGGGGGATTTTTTTTCACCGATTTCTTTTAATATTTTAGTTGCAATGGCGCCAATTTCCAAGACCATCGTTTCAAATTAGTTGCAATTTTGACATTGAGAAAAAGGTGGGTGGAGATGTTGCAATTAGTACTAGTTTTTTATTCGGGAATTGATTTAAAGATGTCAGTTGCAATTGTAATGATTTTAAATGCAATTATGTCAAACAAGTTGTAATTTAACCCTGAAAAAGGGCGCTACTATTGGTGTTGCTTTTCAATTTTGGAGTTGATTTGAAGGTTTTGGTTAGCAACAATATGGGGTTATTAAGTCTATGGTTGGAAAACTTTGTAATTTTGACCCCTACAAAGGTGCTATTGGTAGTAAAAGTTTTCGAAACAAAGGTAGAAAAAACCACTAAATGCAACCTCTAAAAAACATGAACTCCAAAGACGTCTCTTCAAGTAAGTAACATTGTTTACATGTCAAGTTTGAGTATGTAAGCCTTAACCATAAAGATGGGTTACAATAAATGAAATAAAATATGGCCCTAGTTAGAATCACATGTACATAATGATATAAAAGAATGGGATATGATCAAATGCACAAATTAGACCAATAATTATAACATTTTCTTGCTAATAAGTGCTCAACAACCTCGACAAATGTGTCTAGGTAGAGAATAATTCCTTCCACAGAGTGTTGAGTCCATTATGGGGTTAAAGATGAATCATTTTCTAATTGGACGTTGAGAATTTAGTTTTCTTATGTTGATGTGGGAAAATATCCTCTTGTCAACATCACATGTTCCCTTATAAAGGATCCCAATTAGAGCTTCCTCTATTAAAAGTTGCAAACCCTTTGAATATGGCTCGACTTTTGTCACTTTTGATGTCCTTCCTTGAGACCCCTACCAAACATTTGTCCAATTACACATTAGTTTTCTTCCGTTGATGTGTATAATGTTCTCCTGTCAACACCATAGGTTCCCTTGACAAAATATCCTAGTTAGAACTGTTATCACAATTTCTATAGTAACCCAAACATATGATCTTATCTAGGATGAAAAATATTGATAGTTACTAAGACTATGATATCTCAAGAATCCTATGCCCCAAGATTTTATGGTTGTCACTCCAGATAGGATTCTCCTCTCTTTACGATTCCTAATCCACTCAAGCTGAACTAGACTATCCATGGGGGGTGTCCCAATTTAGGCTTATATTCCCAACCCCTTTTAGGCAATAGGGTACTTGTGCAAATTATGGAAATTGGAAGATGAGTAGTACCTTGATGGAAGCTTCCCAGATTCAATGAAATAAATATAGAGTTGTGTTTTAGTGGATCGTCTTAGGGTTTAGAAAGTTTATTTAAATGATATCCAATTCAAGGAATCTTCAATAGTGAATTAGTTTAGGAGATCTAGGAATATATTGCTAGAGTTTGAAGTGATTCCAAATTGCCCTTCGTGGGTAAATAATCAAACTAATAATATAAATCAAATACGAGAGATGGAATGAGTTTTAAAGAAGTCCCTAGTCATTATATTTTCTTGTTATGTATCAAGGAGCACACATTAACCACTCAATAAGCAAAATACCACACACGCCAAGCACGCTGTGATGAAAAACCACCTAAGGAAAATAGGGTAGAGACTAAAGCCTTGCTTCACGGGTTAATGGAGTCCCGAAATATGATTCCTAGGATATATATTTTCTCCAAAAAAATTCTAGAAAAAAAACCCAAGTGGCCAAATGCCCAAATAACCAAGCACGTGATCCCAATTTGTTTTTTAAATATTTAATTTTGATTTTATGTGACAAATGACTTTCAAGGGTTTGATCAAAGATTTCTTACCTTGTACTTACCTTTATCCAGAGATATGGATATATCTTTCCATATTTTTGCAACGTCCCCAAATAGATATTTTCTTGTTATTCATCCAAGTTGCACTTGTAGATTGAGTGAGATTTTACTTGCAAAACCAATGAGAAAATAGTAAGAGAGAAAAATTGCATTAGCTAAAATATAGTATTGATAATTTGCAAATAAAATGATATTGCATAGGGGACAAAAGGAAATAGAGAGAGATAAATAGTAAAATGAAATTGATCCCATTCACAGATAATCCCCTATTAGAGAGAGAGTATCACAAAACGCTTAAGTCATCCTCAAGTCGCCTTGGGGTAAATCGCCCTTCTTTTCCTGTAGATAAAATCACCACAAAAAAATGTACAAGGACAGAGAAAAATTGATCAAGTGGTAGAAGAGGCTCAGTAAGACATAAAATTGATCCATCATCCCAATCACAAGAGAAATGCACCACACAAATATTTTTATTATTTTCTTCAAGAGATAAGAGTCATTTACTAATGAGTGGCTCTCTCTCTTTTATAGCTAAGAGAGGAGAAAAATCCCTAACCAATCCTCATGGAAACATTTGAGATTAAAATATCTAATACAATGATCAACGATGGAGATCTAATCTCACTCTTTAATTTTTAAATGAGATCGAAATGTCTAACTTAGGGAGGGGGGTGAATTACCTCCTATTCTAAAGATAAAAAACATATACATCAAATTCTATACTAGGGGGCTCAATTCACCCATAAGTAATAATGAACTACTTTTACATCAACATCTAGCTCAAGGAACAAGTTACCACAAGATAAAGTCACCCTTCTAAGGAGAAAAAAACTCCCATCGGGGGGAACGAATCATGTGGCATAATAACATATGAAAGTGATAGGAAAAGTGGTACAAAATAATCTAGGGGTTCATGACATAATAACCCAAGTATTTTAATAAAAATAGAATTAATTATTTTTCCGCAACCATTAAACAACAATGAATTAAGACTTCTATCCATAAAAGAGACTGCTATTTGGAGGGGACCAATTGGCCTCCAAGAGAAATGATAAGAACAATGATAACTTGTAGTGGGGTACCATTGTCGACTTGACAATTGAACAAGCCAAAAAGTCAAAATTTGGTAAAAGATTGACCAAATATCAAATAAGCATATAATCATGAATGATGCTTGCAAGAGGTGTAAGTACTCTCATCATGATTAATATTGAAAAATGATTAAACTTCAAGACATGCTATACAAACAGTGATAAATGCAACAACACCATAAGTAATAACATAATTAAATGCAACATAAGTAAAAAGAAACAGTTCTACATACATACTCTTATTCACGTTAATTGCAATATAATCCATAGATCAATCCTCCATCTCTTGAGTGAAATGGAATGAGTGGTGGTCATAGTATTTGGTCAATGTGAAGTTTACTATAGGAAAGACATGATTTACCTTAGGAGAACAAGGGATTTTATAGGATTTTGTGACATTTGTTGGAATGACAAACATTAGGGAAGCATAGTGTCTCACAAATGGATAAAGTGGTTAAAAGGAACCCTTTTGATTATAGGAAACCCTCATTTATTTCACAAATTTTCATTTCACATTTTCACTTTCATTTGACATCATTTTCATTTCACTTCACTTTTTTCATTTCTTTGGATATATTATTGAAGCACATTTTCATTTGCATTCCTTTAGTTAGTTATCCTTCAAAGGTACCATCCCTAGATAGACTTTTGGGACCTAGTTTTGATAGGGCCTTAGCTCCACTGCTAGCAAGTGTCGACATCCCTAATGGAGTTGCCACAATATTTCCCTTTTAGAGGAAAGTAGGAAGAAGATCATACAAAGGATGAGTACCTACTCCCTTGGCCTCTAGCTAGTTTCAAGGATGGGAAAACTTGTTTTGAGTCTAAGGGATACACTTCTGGTGACATAAGACTACATAATTGAATTCATTCATCTTGAGCTACAAGATAAAAAATATCAGCAGGTCTATAGACAGGGACACACACTTCATATTTGAGATAGAAGGGGAAATGATGGAGGTCATCTAATAAAAAAGGTCATGGAGGGTGAGGTCCTTGGGTTCATCATCCAGGTCCAATTCAAGGGATTTCATAGCTCAATGGAGGAGATGGATGACATGGAAAAGGTCAATCACACAACCAAGAGCGAGGGAAATAATCTATACATTGCATCGTATTAACCCAAAACAAGGCATGCATATGAAACTATAGAAAATACACCTATATCACTCAAAGTACATGTCCTACTGATAATCAGCAAAAAATAATTGATCACCAATGTACAACAAAGTCCATATTATTGCTTTGAGATTTAGATACAAATTGAAATCCACTTGTGCTGACACTACTATACTTGAATGGAAGGGAAAGACAAAATCCAACTATACTGCTCTGCGTTACTGAATCAAGGATCAAAATGTATGAAAAGGGAGGTCATGAAGAGGGATCAAAGTGAAAAGGGTGGCCCCTTTGCTGTCATGCCCTTGAATAATATAACTACTTGTATGATGATCTAGATAATCCACAAATGATATCCTTTGATAAATATTGCACTAAATGAAAGGACTAGGCTGAGGACTTCCATCTAATCTTCCGAAATAAGTAGTACCTCCCAACTACAAAGTATGTGATAACATATGGCTCCAAATGGGAAAATTTCTCTAAGGGAGAGAGTGCTTGAGAACTTCAATATCTATGGTCCATAGAAACTCTCTCAACATTTCAAGTACTTGCACTTGCATAAAAAAACACTATACCAATCTTCCATACCGATTGTAAGTCCTCTATATGATGATATATAATAAAATGAAATAACAACACTGAAATGAAAATTATAAAAAAAAAATCTAACTAATAACTGAAATAAAAATACTAACTAATGATGAAAATGAAAATTCAAGCTCACACCCACATGAAAACACTCAAGTAGGAAAATAAACTAATCTAGGAAATCCAAAATGAAAAAATGACAGAAATCAAAACTAACTACAGCTCGAAAGAAAAATTATCCATCCTACGTACCTTAAACTAGCCAATCAAACAAATAGTAAAATAATAAGACCAATGCAACCACTCATCAAGTATATCAATAACTTTTCCTCGATGGTTTTTAATAGAACAATTCAAGGATATATTGGAATTTTAGAAAATTAAAATTAAGATCATCCTTAATTATTGCATAAAATTCAAGAAAAGATGAGAGTGGTGTAAGATGAAATCATTCTAGGGTTGAGACATATACTTGTGAATTTCATCCATCCAAATACTGTTAGGATCATGAGAATGGTGTAGTTTATCATTTAAATATGATGGAAGAAAATGATGTGACACTTGATTCTTTTGGACATATCAGGTACACTGAGAGGGGGGGTGAACCAGTGTGCACATCTTTTATCACTTTTTATTTTAACAATCAACAAATTATTCAATATTATGCATTATCACACTATAATTATATCATTATCATTATTATCATCATGATATCATCACATAAGAAACATAACATGATACACAGTACAACAGATTTTATTTGGAAACCAAGTCCCCGGGGAAAAACCACAGAAGCCTTTACAATAATAATTATCCAGCAATAACTAAAAGGATGAAACAACCCGCTTATTACAATGAATTAAATTATCCAACTACAACTGGAAGGAGGTTACAACCCCCTGATTTACAGGCTACAACCGGAAGGAGGCTACAACCCCCTTTCATTGCCCTGTCCTACCACCCTTATATGAAGATAGAAACTGTTGAAACACTACTGCAATGATCCTGTAGACCTGCTAATCAACACCTATACTACACTGCAAAATATGTACCACACTGCACAAACTGTACCACACTACACAACCTGTACCACACTGCACAACCACTGCCACTACTAACTACTGCTCATCGTTTGATCACTACTCATCAACCGATCACTGTCCACTGTATCACACTACTCATCAACTAATACAATAAACCCATCCAATTAAGTTGTACCAATCAATCTGTTTCTCACATCAACCAACTCAGTCAATCTGAGTCTGCACACCAAACTCAACCCACTTGGGCCAAACCAACTGCTCAGAAAACTCATCCAATCTAAGTCAAACCAAATGTACATAAGGAAATCTGTGCCAATCCTACTCAACTAAACCAACATGTACCACACTACACAACCTGTACCATAATGTATAACCTATACCACACTACACAACCACTGCCACTACTAACCATAGCTAATCATCTGATCACTTCTCGTTAACCGATCACTGTCCACTGTATCACATTTCTCATTAACCAGTAGAATCAACATGTCCATTCAAGTTGTGCCAATCAATCTATTGCTCACATCAACCAAATCAGTCAATCTGAGTCAGCACACCAAACTCAACCCACTTGGGTCAAACCAATTGATCATACAACTCATCCAATTTGATTCAAACCAATTGCACATAAGGAAACCTTGCCAATCCTACTCAACTGAACCAACCTGTACCAAGCTACTTGTGTACCTGTTCCAAATCAATAATTTAATTGTATTGATATAATAAAGTGCTCTAATAGTTAACCAACCCTTATTACTTGTCCTAGATCATCAAGTAAGAGACACATTTGAGCAATGAAGAGACTTCACATACGGTCAACCAAACTCTGTCCAATCACACTTGATGACACCACAACCAACTCAAATCACAATCAGGAAAGAATTGACAATTAAATAAGATAAACCTCAACCAACTAACCTCAGCCAAGAATATAAAAGACTTAACCAACTATGTCAAAATAAATAAATCTCATAAACTCTTAGACACAAAAGGATTTTTCACTCCACTAAAATCAAGTCAACAAATCAAACAAGTATCAAGCAAATAATCACTTACAATAATGTCAAAGGCTTGTCATTAACAGTCAATAACAATCCATCTCCATTTAGGTCAAAGACACAATGATCAACACTTATCAAACTAGTTTTCAAATAAAACATTTAGGTTGATTAAAGAAATAACTCACAAGATATACAACTTACATGTCAACTTCTCATTCAATACTACACTTATACAATAGTCAAGATAAACACCAAGATCTATGCCAACAACATCCAAGATAATTATCAAGATCTATATCAAGATCACATCAAGATATATGCCAAGATAACCACCACCATATTCTCCATAACATATTCAATGAATTCAAAGAGATATACCAATATATAGGCTCACATACTAAGTTCAAAGATGAACTCTATCCATGAAAGACATGTGTCATTACAAGAAAAACCCAAAAGAATGAGCCATACCTTTTTGAAGATCATAGTATGAATAAATAGTAGATAAACCAAAATAATATCCATATCTTGTCACCACATATCCCACATAACAAGCTTTCCAACGAGCCAAGAATTTTTTAATTCCGATTCCGTATGAGAAAGTTATGCCAATTTTAGTGAAGATGCCCATAAATTTCTCCTTCACAAAATTTCGCACTTTTCTCCAAGAGTTGCGAAATTCCTGGGAGAGTTGATGATGAACAAATGAAATGTTTGATATTCTATTTATATAGGTTGTGGAGGAAGTTTATTACCTTGGGCCAACATGCAGATCAAAATTACAAATAATTAAATTCTCTTTTGTTTGGTCGACTCACCCAAAAAGGTGGGATACACCAACTTCAAAAATTCATATCTCTTCAACCGTAAGGAGTTATAAGATTATACACATATCAACAGAAGTGGATTGATGAGGAATATCTCCATATGATGGTTTTATTTGCAAATTTTTTGGTATAATAACCTTAAATTCTTCAATATGTCTAGGACGTCAAAGACCCCACACATGAGGGTGCCAAAGATCATACCAATGACTGCAAGAGTTTCAAAGTCTTCTTCATAATATTCTTCAAACTATCAAGGAAAGTACATGGTATCTACCTCCATCTACATCCCAATATCCATATAACCACAAATAGGACCATACATCATCATGGTTCAAGACCCAAGGCACCGCATGCAAGGGTTTCAAGGACTCTTTCAAAGATATCATATAATATTTAAACAAGAGACTTTCGATGGACTTCAAGGGATTCAACATCATCATGTTCAAGGTATCCATATCATTAAAAAAATATGCAATGGTTCCAATATATATATTCATCACCATAAGAGTACCAAGACCCCAAAAGAGGGGTACAAAGACCTCACCACTAGTTTGCAACACCTTATGGGCTTCATATGCATGATCACAAGGATGCTACATTCCAATGACCATATAACAACATCTAAGGGACATCAAACCACCATATATGTGGGTTCAAGACTTAAAATTTCAAGGACACCAAGGACCCCATAATAATGGGTTTCAACATACCACCATAAGTGTGGGATCCAAGACCTAAGTCTCCACATGCAAGAGGATCAATATATAAGCTTGTGGACTCAAGGACCCCACAAGAACTTAACAACCTCAAGACAATACAATGAAAGCAATGGGATTCACCATCAACACATAAAGGAATTTACACACATGAGCCACATCATCCATCCAACCAATCAAGAGACCAAAACAAGTACAAGCATAACAAGCAACACAAAGGCCAATAACCAAAGATCAACCATGAGTAAGGAACTTGACAATGGACTCAAATGGGAGCAAGATACAACTTAGGGGAACTTGACCAAGTCAATGGGTAACTGGGGCTTTTGTCATTGTTACAAGTCCTCCAAGGGATTCAATCTTGGGCTTGGACAAGGTTAAAAGGGATCCTCTGACACAAACAACCACAAACTAAACACTAACCCTCAAGGGATCCACAAGGGGCACCAATGACTCAAAAGTTGGCATCAATGACTAGACACTGTTGGCATCAATGACAACTTAATAAATAGATTCAACACTTCTTGGCTAATGTTGTTTTCTTCATCTATCAGATTAGCATACTCAATTTTTTTCACTTTATGATTAATGATAAAACAAACAAGGGATGAATTAGAAACTAACAAACCAAAAATCAAGATTAACCCCATTTGTTTAAAAATTTAGAAAAGATGAAACTAATCTTTATAGACCTTTTCCACCCACTAGTTAATGCAATCGATTGATTGATAGAAGTTATTAATTATAGATGGTTGAAAAAGAAAATATAACATTTCACCATTGACCCTTTGGCATTCTTGAGACTCGTTATTGAGAACTTTGCATGTAAAAATTTGCTTTGAAAATGAGACAAATGATATTGATTCCAAAAGCTAATCTGAGAGGGTGGTTCAAAACATAATATCTTTCTCCTTATCTCTTAAGGATGTTGACACCAACTCTTCAAAAGATAAAGGATATTTATCAGGGAAATCATGAGGGTCAAAATGTTAATAACAGAACTAGATTGATAATCTTAAACAATGCATATGATTAATGGTTTCTGATGAATATTTGAAGGAGATATCTGGTAAAATTTAGAAGGGTTAGAAATTGAACCCTCATGAACATTTATGCATCCATCCCTGTTGTGGGAAATTATGAACACAAGTGTGCAACCTCTACCACATTGGGTGAAATCCCTTGAGCTTGTTGACTAGGCCTAGTATTTAGAACTAAAATGAAAATGTGATACACCCAAAATATATCCCGCAAGCTCTTGTTACTAACAAAACAAGGTATAAAAAAAATATAATGAAAACAAAATAAAAGAGACAAGGGGGTGCAAACCATAACAAAGAGCCAATGCATGAACCACTTTAGATTTCCCAATGGTTAAGCAAATACATGTAGTGTCACCTAGGAGGTGCAATATTCAAAGGGAATCCAAAAATATCCCTTAGGTAGGCCTATTTTGTCCACACTAAATGGTAAATAGCTCAAATAACCAATGGAGAGAATCACTTGCCCCTTGGAGGAAGGAGGCAAGGGAGCTTGGATTATACTAACAAATGCGAAAATGTGAGCTATAAGAGAGATATATCACAATTATAATAGAATAACCTTGATCTATATTTATTTTTCAAGATGCATGCCCATGGATTCCTTTTATAGGACAAGAGGTGGCCAAGAAACAACTAGATCCAAGTGTAAACCTCATCACCTGATGAGATAGATTCAAGGTACAAAATGGGGGATATGGAATGCCCATCCATCACGTTGAGCATGCAAGTTCAAATTTTTGTTGGAGAGGGCCTTCATGATCCTTAAATGTGTAGCTAGTGGTTGAGATCCCTCCAGTTTGACAATCATGCAAATATTGAAGGGAAATTTGTGCAAGTATCGCGCGGTGTCAAAACTGGTAATATGCGTAGTAACACACCTTAACATACGTTTGACTACACAATATTGTATTTTGACTATTCTTTAAAATTTATGGACTCATACTACTTCTTGGACATTGATGAGGATTTGTTCGGTGGGATTCATGCTATATGTGATGATGCCTTACTGTGTGCATTGCAAAAATGTCACATGTATCCGACATTTGTGCGTTAATAGTTTCACCCTGAAGTATGAGGTTCAGAGGGTATGGTAGGGCCAATACTACATCATTGTTTCTTTTGTGTTCTCTTGTTCTCTTGAAATATTTGAAGCATGTGTGGACGGATAGGTTCCTCCCATGGGGGAATACTATTAGTGAAGAGGTAACAAAGAATTCTATTTTATACAAATGAGTCGGTCATACCCATGCTTGTGAATATATAACAAAGTGGATAAAAATGAGGAGACAGAGGGGTCAACTAAGAAAACTCCCAGGACATGAATGAAGTCAACTTCAGTCCATGTGAGAGTACATGATCCTGGAAAGGATGTCACTGGTTCTAAAGAAGTGGAATTTTTGATTATCATGAAGAGCCCATGAGGGTGGGGGACCAAGATATAAGTGAAGTTGCTGAATGGGGGACTTCACTATGCTAGATGTATTGTTGTTATGTTTTTTTCTTAAATGTGAACATTGCCACCTTCAAAATATGTACGACCACCCCTGATGCGATGAATGTTTTGTTGTCGAGCATAGGGGAGACCACTAAATTGGGGAGTGCTAATGAATATCCATACTTATGTTAACACCATATTTTGTCCTCCTCACACATGACCTAGCCTCATCAAACCTATACATTATTAACCACTTTTCAATTCCGCCTCATAATCCTTCACTTATCTCAAATACCTATGTCAATCATAAAAGGCCATTTTAAATATTAAATTGACTCATTTAATCCAAAAAATTATGAGCCATATTGCCTAAAATGAAATTTTGGATATTTCTTTTTTCACAAAAAAGAAAAGTTGGCACTTACCCAAAAGCATGGATAAGGATCTCAAAAATCACGGAGAAGAAAAAAAACTTCCAAAAATCAAAGAATAAAAAACAAAAAATCTCCAATTGATCGTTATCACTACATCCTACCTACGGTTCTATAAATTGACCATGTAAGTCCACCCATTACAACACAAATTCTACACTTATTTCCCATACAATTACTCTACCAAAATATCCCCCTTGATATTTGAAACTCCCTTGAGTATTCTCATTTCACGTTAGCTAGAGATTCACACCTTGTGACACATGGTTGAAGAACAATGAGCTGTTAGGAGACTAGGCACATTCATCTTCATAAAGATGCAGGACCCCCTGTCACTGCTACTCTAAAGTAACCATTGATTCATGTATAGCCCATTTTTTTATTAAAAAAAATCATTCTTTGATTCATTTAATGCGTGTTTCATGGAATGCATCTTATGTTAGTTTATATTTGCTTATATGATTTTAATTCCAACTATATGCATGCTTATAATAATTATTGTTTTTGTCTGTTAGTATTTGATTTTTTCCTTTTTGAATTTATACTAAGGTTTCCTTAAATCTTAGTAGGTTCCTTTTGGCACATACTGGTTTACAAAACTAGTAATAGTTTTGGTGTCTGCACCAGGTTAGATCCATATCGATTTTTGGTTCTGTTTGACCACCTTTTCCTTTTTCTTTTCTTTTCAGTTTGACTTGCTTAGTTTGTTTGATTTTTTGTCTTTTTACTACTATATGAGTATTTAAAGTGATTAAACTAGTTTTGAATCCACCCCTCGTTGATCAACATGATCCTTTGTTTTTTTCAAGACATCCTCTGCAATATTTCCATCCGCACACAAAAGTGCTGAAAAATTATGTTTTATGAAGTTAGATATCATTTCCTCTTGGACTTGATATTGCGTAATTGTTTTTCAAACCGTGTATTTTTTGGAGAATAATTCAAATATATAGTTTATTTCTATTAATTCTTCTTTAAAAGTTATAGAAATATATCTGATTTTTCCCTCCCAAATTAAAAAAAAAGGTGTATGGAACCGTTTTTTAATTTTTGTTTGTGATCATTTCCTTGTTGTAGTGGTATTGATGATAATATTTTTTAGTTCTTGTTGAGAAACTGAATTTTTCTTAATAATATTTCTCTGCTTTGAAATTTGAATGCTTAGTCATAGCCTTTTTATATTGAAGTGATCTTTTCAAAAAAAATTTAAACTTCATATTTGAAAATTTTCATTTATGTTAAGCATTTATTTTCTTAGTTATATGATGTTCACACCACATGTGCACACATCCTATTATCACTCAAAATATACCTAAGGTTGTGGAAGGCAATCTCAAGGTAACAACAAAACCACTTTTAGAAAGAAACTGGCTTTTCTTTCCAGAGAGGGATCTCTTGAATACGGATTTAACAAGGCCAGATATATGAATCAACAGTTTTAATATATGTAGATGGTTGAAATGAAACATATAACCATTGGGATGTGGAGTCAAAATAAATGAAGATAATACAAAGCTTCCTACTTAGAACCTCAACAAAGGCAAGATAATTATTCAGTTACAGTCATTCATTGATTATCGGGCGATAGGAAAGAAACATGAACAATCCATCAATATGGAGCATCACAGGATGAATTCCATATCAAATTTAGAAGAAAGATTTGTGGATATCTGAAACAATAGCCAGAGCATAACATGTATGAATTTTGAAACTATTACACACTAAGTTTAGACATGAAAGAAATTAGAATGGAAGGTAAACACTTAGAAAACATTCACAGGGAAAGAAAGTATAGACTGTAACATAAACAATACATGAATTTTTGAAGATAAACCGACATTCAGAAGGTAAACACTTAGAAAAAATTCATAGGGAAAGAAAGTATAAACTGTAACATAAACAATACATGAATCTTTGAAGATAAACTGCTAATCATAAGTTCTTGTAACTATTTCCCTAATAACTAGGAATAATAATTACATGCTTTTGTTTGAAATAATAGTTTTGCTTGATTATAACAAATCCACAACTGCAAGGTACCACGAACAAACAACTTCCTAAGAGCACATGTCCTTATGAATGTAATCTGTATTTGGTTTTCCCAAATTTCTCCACAATTTTCCACTATTCCAAATTTGGAATTTTGTACTCCTTCATTTCTCTTATCAACACCTCAAAATCCACACAGGATTCATAAGACACAGCTGGTAATCCTTTTTTACAAACTAAAAACTGGTCCAACAATTCAAAATCTTCCATCAACTTTTCAACAATGACTTTTCCAGTTAATCCTTTGACTAAATCCTCAAACTTAGAATGATCCATGCGATTATGTACCAACAGGCTATGATGATATTCCTAAGAAAATAACCATCCTTCATCATCCCAAAAAGAAGGGAGACCATCATCAAATAATTTTTGAAAAGTCGTCTTGAAATCTTTGACTTGAGAAGACATCTGGTTTGATTTTTCCTGCACAACTTTCATAAGTTGATGCTTACCAATAAACTTCTTTGCCCACAATATACCAGCTACCCTGTCCTTGATCCCAATATCCTGCAGATCTTGATATGTCATAGAATTTAAAAAAATAATAGCATTATGAGCAGTGTCCAAATATTTCTATTCCATGGTTTCATTTACTAATTTTAATCTCTGAGCAACCAAATTTACTAATGCACTTTCATCATTGATAAAAATTAAATAATGTCTGAATTTGGTAATTTCTATAGACAAGATATCCCAGATCAAATGTTTAGCTCCCTGCAAAGGAGCTTTTCCTATGTTTCTCTCTCTCAATTCATTAAATTTTTTCTGCAATTGGTTCTTTTCATTCCAAGATTTATTCTTTTCTTCAATACTTTTAGCCAATTCCAACTTAATATTTTCATTCTCGTCCTTTAACCCTTTAATCTCCACTTCCTTCAAACTTACTTGAGACATGGGAACTAGAAAATCATTTGCAGAAAATCCATTTACTGGTTCTTCAACATTAAGAAGGGGTTCTTCTGTATCAATGAAAGGTTGATTCATTGATTCCTCCATAAACTCATTTTCTTCATTTTGACTTTTATTCAACCTTGTAACCCGAGTTATCAAATCAGCTTTTTCTATTTCCCATTTGTTCTTCTCCTCCTGCATCTTCAATAATTTCCCTTTGTATTCCATCATTTCCGGGTAAACCTTTTCTTTTTCTTCTTGTAGTACAATCAATTCTGAAGACTGAACATGTTGAGTGTTAGGGACCTTGAGCTTCTTTTTCAACAATTGAATAGTATTATCTTTCTCTTCCAGAAGCTTCTTTGCTACTTGCGCACTGTTTGGTTTAGTCCCTAAACTTATGATATCTCCTTGTAGTTTCTTTATTTGAATCAAATTATCTTTATTTTCAACTTTTTCATGTTTTAACTGAACTTCCATTTTATCCACAAGAGATTGCAATTTCGTAACTTTCACAGTAGCATGTAGCAAATCAGAATAGATGACATCTCTGGTTTGTTTGTGAAGCTGTATTTTATCAGGGATGCTAATTTTATCCAGTTTTACCTCCATCTTAGACACCTTTTTGTCACTCAGTACAACAAATTTCAGGGTATTTCTCTCTACATCCCGAGTAGAAACCAATGATTTTTTTGATTAATTAAATTTCTAACTCGGGGAAGAATATTTTTAGTTTCATCTAATGATTTCATCTCCTTATCAGCATAACTTGACATCATATTTTTCTTAGACTTGTACCGAGAGATAGATTCTATTTTACCTTCATCTTCAAAAGAATATTGTTGCATTTGTACATATTTTTTTTGAAACAAAACCATTTTCTTTAAGTCTTCTGAACTTACTTCTTCTGAATTGATTAGTTCATTCTGAGGTTGCATTTTTATTTTTTTACTTGAAGTTTCTTCATCCATGTCCACGCAACCTGTTTCAGAGAGAGTCCTTTTATTAATAACACTATAATTAATAGAAATTTGAACTGTTAAAGGAAACTTATCTCTCTTATCTTCATCAGCTTCCATCATCTCTTCTTTCATAACCTCTGGATATTCTTCAAAACTAAAAAGATTATCCATTTTATCTAATCCTTCAATGACTTGATGATCAAATGGTTTGTTTTTGTTCAATTTCCTTTTCTGAGAAATAATCTGATGCGGGTCATAATTCATTTTTTCTTCTTTCTGAAAGTCCATAACTTCCAATAATTTTTCAACAACTAACAAAGCACTTTTATTTTTGAAGATGAAAGGACCAACCTTTAGGGGGAATTTTACATCAGAATATTTCTTGAATGCTATGAAGTGTTCCTCTTATGCACAGAACCTTTGTCTAATGAATTCTAATGCAAACACTCTTGGTGTTAAGAAGGTAGGTAACTTGAATGGTTCATCTTATAACAGTAAATTCCTTGTGTAAAAACCAATCCCCTGTTTTGTCCTTTGAAGAAGATTGCAACATGACTCTCATGTCTTCCAATACTCTAGGTAAGACATCATTAAAAATAATTTTATATACCTCAGCCATGATCGTATTCACAAATTCAAACATGTTGATCTTCTTTGGAAGGTTTGAAGAAAACATTGTAGATAGAAACTGTAGCTCTGACACATTTGAACACAATAACATGTTCAACAAATAAGACTGGTACTTGAAAAACCTAACCTTGGGAAACTCAACTAATTGGGTATGGATTGCTTCAGCTAAAAACTCATTAAAATTGAAACCGCAAAGTAAATTGGATTTAGGTTTGGTCGAGCCTATACGCAGCAAAAAACCCAAAATGACTTCACTCACATGTTTATCATTATCCAGACCCAAAGCTTGACTAACCACTGACATTACTAATTGAATTTCATCTCTGAAAAAACTAACATTGTGTGGAAAAAATAAACCTTCTAATGACTGACCAACTTTTAAAATACTAGATAAGAACTTACATCTAATTTCAGTTTCGCAATTTTTGTACAACTCAATCAGAACTTGTTCATTGAGAATCAGGACTTACGGGGAAATTATCAGGTAGACTTAACACTTCGTGAACATATTTCACGTCAATGCTACAGAGAATTTTTGAAGTTGCACAATTCATAACAACCCTTTCAGAAGATGAATAATTGTTTACACACCACTCGCCGAACTCCGGGAAGGGTAAAGTTTGTTCGGCAATAAATTAATACATGAAAGAATTACAGACATTTAGGACATCGTTTCCATGTAACCTATACTTCCATAGACATTTCTTTGAAACAGAGACAGTGCATACCGAAAAAATTGGGTCAAAAAAAATTCCCTTCCCTATCAATAACTACTTCTTCTCTTTCATCTAAAACCCTGCATAATACCCCTTAACTCTGTTCTTTTTCCATAATAAGCAGCGGCAACAAGTATTCAACAAGAATCTTGGAGTTTAGCCTTTCCTGGTAGTTGACAGATGCGAAGGAATTGACTTTCAGAAAATATGGCACACTGTCTCTTCTTCTATTCACCCTCAATGTGCAAACAAAAATAACTTTTAACTTGGTCAACTCACCTTTATATTATGGATAATGGTTCTGGAGCTTCCAATAAGTTGTTTTTTCTTTACCACTTTTCCTAGTGGAATTTACTAAAGAATGCCACATTGAAAATGGTTTGAATTCCGCTACGACTCATCTATTTTAACTGTCTCATAAGTTCGGGCTCTAGATTAGATTATGGTTGTTGATCAAGTTACATCTCTGATCTGAACCGTTAGATCAAACCCCCTTTACGCAATCTGGCAACCTTTATCATCGTTTAACATTTCATCTTTATACTACAGATTCACTTATGGCCATAGATTTAATCCATGTTATATCCTGACCGTTGATCCTGTTAACTCATTAACTCATTCTGCTATCTGCCAAAATATTCGCTCTCGTACAACTTTTCCTAGCAGGTCATTTTACGACCATAGATGCACACGATCACAAATATTTTGGTCATATTTTTACCAATTTTTTAATTTTTCCCTTATTATTTCTTGGTCTTATCTTCCTTCAATCGCTCAGCATAGAAGGTGCTAACAACTGGCTCCAACTGGGGATGATATCCTCCCTATGAGGTATCAAAGAACTCATAGAACAGGTGCCTGTTTTTTACTTTTGTACCCAAAACTCCAAAATTTTATTTTTCAGATATGTATTTTCTTTTTAAATAAAGAAAATGGATACCCCTCAAGATATTAGGGCCTTCACTCTAGGCTTCAAATCTATTTGGTTCGCCATCTGTACTCCTTTTAGGAACAAATAAATATTTACAAACTATGGTACAAAAATTACCTTCCGCCTTAGGACAAGTAATGCTTTAAAATTATTCCATTAACAGGGCCACTATATAGCAAAAACCCATTTTGATTCTCTAGAATGAATGCATTCTCTACTCTATGACCTACAATAACATAAGGACCTACCCACATGTGGTTAAATTTTCCATGTTTGTCTTCCCTCGGAGCATCCCACTTTAGTACCAGGTCATCAATTTGGAGTTGTTCTTCTTTCGTCCTTCTATCAAAGGTGTTTTTTATTTTTTCCTGATGTATTTGCACTTTATTATAAGATTTATTCCTTTGCTCGTCCAATTCGATAATTTGGTTTATCCTTCTCTACATATGGTTCGCCTCGTCTTGCTGTTCCTTTAAAAACCTCATAACTGGTACACCCAACAATGCTGGAAAAATGACTTCTGTTCCATATACCAATTGAAAAGGAGACATTCCAATTACCCTTTTAGTGTTAATTCTATCAGCCCACAAAGCATATTTAATCTTGGTGTTCCAAGCCCTTTTTTTCTCTTCTAATAACTTCTTGATGATTCTTAGTAGACTTTTATTAGAAGACTCCGCTAGTCCATTTCCCTGTGGATAGTAAGCAGTTGAATGGTTAAGACTGATGTGATAATTATGAAAAAAATTAATCATCTTTTTGGACATAAAAGCTGCTGCATTATCAGTCACAATTATTCTGGGACAACCAAACCTAGCCAATATATTTTCTTCAAGAAAATCCATGATCACTATCTTAGTAGCTCTCCTGGTAGGTATTGCTTCAATCCACTTTGTGAGATAGTCTGTAGCTATTAAAATCCACTTATGCTGTCCTGAAGAATTTGGGTTTATTTCTCCAATAAAATCCAATCCCCACTGCTGAAAAGGAGCTTCTACTGTTATTGGATTAAGAGGAAGTGGAATTAATTTTCTCTTACTGTCAAAAATATGACATTGGTGACATGTACTAGTCTCTTTGTATACGTTTGAAAACAATGAAGGCCAATAAAAACCGGCTCTCAAAATTTTGTTTGCTGTCACTTTCCAAGAGTGATGTCCTCCACAATCTCCTTTATGAATTTACTTCATCGTTTTTTGGGCTTCATTTCCAAAAGAAAATTAAATAACACACCACCAGGGTCCTTCCAGTAAAGATACTGATTTAAAATATAGAATTTAGCAGCTTTCAACTTCACAGATATTGCTCTAGTTTTACTTAATCTTGCAGTAGCTTGTAAGTTTTGCAGAACATGAACAATATCAGAATACCATGGATATGTAGCAAAATCAATCATCACCTCAACCCCTGTGTCCAATTGATTATATTGACTAGATAAGAAATTAAGATGTAAGGCTTCACAATTTGAATTTAACAACATTTTTGCTAGTACTTGTCCTTTAATCAGCTTAGTGGGCCTAATTTCTATATCATACTCCAATAATGTTGCAATCCATTTCACTCTTCTACCTTCTGGATCAGGTTGTGTAAGAATTCCTTTCACCACACTAGTTGGAACATAAGCAATTATATGTGAATGGAGAATATATACCCTGAAATCTTTCAAAGCCTTAACCAAAGCGTATGCTTGCTTCTCCATAATATCATATTTTAATTCTCTATCTCTCAACATCTTCCTAAAAAAGGCTATAGGTTTTTCCATATTCTCATTATTTTTTTGTATCAAGACAACAACAATAGTATGTTTGTTGGAGACATCTACCATCATACACACTCTTTCAGTCAAATTGGCCTAGTTAAACAACTATCCTAAGTTTAATTGACATCAAGGAGCATTAATTACCATCATCCCAGTCCCTCCCACGCCTACCTACAGTCAAGGAGGCTAACTGGAGCACTCCAGGGGTGATCTGGGTGACATTCATGCACCTAATTGCTAACTGGGGGTTACTTTCAGTTCAACCAATCAGTTACAGTCAGTTAAGGCGCCTCCATGCATTAAATATATTATTTAATCATTATTTATTGATTATTTTATTATTATTTAATGAACTGGAGTGAACTAGGCGCCTTCACCAACTTCTGATGGTCAGTTCAGCTTCAGTTAACCTCATCAAGGTTTATTGGAGTCATGCAGTACTAGCACTTGATGGTTGGTTGCTATGACATGTGTTTGATCTCCTTCAGTTGAGATTAAGTCATTTATTGCACTCCAACTTCAGTTAGGATTGGTGAGTCAATTAAGGTTTTTGTCAACTGGTTAACTGAGTGGTATTGCATGGCAAAGAGTCAGTTAAGCTAGACTCATGCATGGGAATTCGAATTGTCCCTTATTTATTCGAATTCTTCATTTGAGTTAAGCCATGGCTCATGCATGGTATTGTAATCCTTTATTGTTTATATAATATACAGAGAGGAAACTTATTTGGATCCTGAAAATTTCCAATTCATGAGTAATTGTTAATAATTCTTTGATGAGATTGAATCTTAGTTCCTAGATCAATGTGAAGAATTAATATTGTTCTGGTGCATATGAAAATATTAAGAAATATTTATTGAAATCTAGACTTACCAGCACAAGAGCTTCTGAAATAGCCTATTTTATTTCTTTAAAAAATTTCTTAGCCTCTGCTATCCACGTTATTTCATGATCCTTTCTTAGCATATTAGTGATATTCATCAGTATTTCAGCAAAACTGGGAATAAATATTCTCAAGAAATTTACCTGCCCAAGGAATGATTGTATTTCCTTTTTGCTTCTTGGTTCTCCCACCTTCAAAATTGCACTGACTCTATCCAGATCAATCTTTATTCCATCCTTTGAGATAATGTGACCCAATAACTTCCCTTCCTCTAATGCAAAATTTGATTTTTTTGGATTCAATGATATACCAAAATTTTTGCATTTTATAAAGACTTTTTCCAAATGGTGAATATGCTCCCTGTCAGATTTTGAGTATACAGTGATATCGTCCATATAAATTACCACAGATTTACCTATTTCTCCTGCAAAAGCAATGTCCATGGCACGCTGGAAAGTAGCTCCTGCATTCATCAAACCAAAAGGCATCTTTGCATACATAACTGTGCCCCATGGTGTGGTAAAAGCAGTCTTTTCTTGATCTTTAGGCATCACTTTGATCTGATTGTACCCTTAAAAACCATCCATGGTTGAAATTCTTTCTGATCCGACCACTTTTTGCAGAATATGATCCATTTTTGGTAAGGGATAATTATCCTTGATTGAAACTTTATTCAAATTCCTAAAATCTATATAAAGCATTATCTCTCCATTCTTTTTTCTGACAGGAACTAGATTAGAAACCCACCTTGAAAATATCAAAGGCACAATAATCTTGACATCAAACAATTTCTTTATTTCTTTCTCAATAACTGGCAACAAATTTGGATTTATCTTTCCGAGTTTGTGTCTAAAAGGTTTTTCTCTAGGTTTGATTGGAATAGTATGTTGTATTATTGAAGTATCATATTCCTTGAGATCGTCATAACTCCAAGCAAATACATCAGCATATTTCTTCATCAAGTTCACATACTCTTCTTTCTCTTTGGTAGGCAGATTTTTAGACAGCTTCGCAATCCTCGTATTTTCTTCAGTGCCAATATGTTTATATTCATCATCATTGTCAGTAGGTTTCACTTTTGAATCCTTTGCAACATCATTTTGATAAAAAATCTTCTCTAAGGGGATCAAACCTCTTGGGATAAAATTAATTTTCAATTGAATTATATCTTTTCCTCCTAGAGTTCCCTTTAATTTTTCAATATCAATAATTTCTTCTTCACTTTCTTCAGCATCTTGAAGATTTTCACAACTATCATTTTCACCATCAATATGACTGTTTACAAATTCACTAGACAATTCTAAAAATATTTTTATTTGCATATCATCTTCAACTACCTTCTAGTATTTATAATTGTTTGGTATGGAAGGTCTATTCACAATGTCAACTTGGTATTCTCTTTGATTGGCATTGGGAGATTTAAATTTACCAGCATCATTTGCCATAGAATCAACTACTGTGTTTTCTTTTCTAGGAACCACTTTAATTGTATTCTCTATAAAATAGTTACCAAACATGTCCCATACTTCATTTCTATAAGCCCTCATCCTGGGGTGTCTGGTTTGATAACTATCATTCACTTGGTTTATTACAAGCTCTGAATCTCCCAAAACTCGTATCCTTTGTGATCCCAAATCCTTCAATGGATGCAGCCCAAGTAACAAAGCTTCATACTCAGCTACATTATTTGTGCATTAAAAAGTTAATTTATATGATAAAGCTTTAAAATCCATGACAGGAGAAATTATATATACACTAGCACCAGAACCAACTTTTTCCACAAACCCATCAAAATACACTGTCCACAATCCTTCTTTTTCTGTTTCTTTTCCAAAACATCTTGTTCCTTTACCACTTCTTCATCTTCTGCAGATTTAGTTTGCAATGGAGACTCTAGATCACATGGAACAATATCATTGAAGAAAATAGAATATCCTAATTCAGTATCAACAACATATATATGGTGAATGTCCGATCTTTCTTAGCCGATTACTACATAAGGTGTTCTCTTCTCATTGTATAACCTTCCATTCCCATTTTGGACACCAATAGTAGCATATGACATGTCCATTTGTAAACTTCCTTTTAACTTTGAGGTCCAAGATATTGATAACAATACTCCAAATTTTGGTGGAATATCTGCTACAACAACATCCATCAATACCATTTTGGCTAGCAATTTAGTCAAAGACACCACCATATCATTAATCAAACCAAGACACTTCACCCTCCTAGAATTAAAGGAATACAAATCTTTATATGGCCTTGTAATTTCCAACACCAAACTTTCTACCACTCCTTTAGGCATTAAATTATGTGATGCACCTGAGTCTAACATGGCATTATGTACAACCATATCATGCACATTCAAACCAAGGATAATTTTAGAGGCGAAGTTTAGCCCAGTGGGATATTTTTCCATGTTCTTCTCCCAAAAAAGATTTGCCATTTTGCATTTTTTGAAGCTCTATTTCACCCAATTTTGATGGGGTAAAATTATTTCACCTTAAAAATCGACAAATTATTATATAAACGATATAAAATCCTTGGAAATTAAAATATTTTTTGAAAAATATTTCCAATCATTTTATAGTTGGCGTTTTAAGAATTGGTAATATTCGCCAACATTTATACACTTTTAAATAAGTATGGTTTCTTAAAATCATCCCTGATTCAAACTCAAATAAAAAGGAGGAACCTCTTCATCATCCATATTTTCAACTTTTGTCCCAAATGAAATAATAGGATTATCATCTGTCAATTCTAAAATGTCTAATTGAAATTCTCCTTGAACCTTAACCATTCTTGTTATTGTATCCCTGTATTCATTATTTCTCAACAACTCATTAAAATGAACATAAATATTCAACTTTGAAAGTTCATTCTGCAAATTGAAAATAGAAGTAACTTTTTCTACATCCACTGGTGTTGTTTGTTTCATTTCTTTTGTTTTTTCTGTTTTATTCTCTACTTCTTTATTCACAACAGGATCTTTTTGTTTCTCATTTTTTTTTGTATTTAATGAACTAGTGGAAGGCTGATTTGAATTTAGCCTCCCTTTATTTACAACAACATCTCTATTTCTCAACTTAATCTTCCTATGTACATCATCTATTGCATGCAAATAACCTCTCTGATACTGCTCTGATCCCTTCTCAAAATCAGTATTATCATCTTCCTGCGCAAACATATGACGTTCCTCCTTAGTAAGGTATATATCAAAATCCAATTCCCCAAAAAGATGAATTTCATTTTTAGTAGGTTCTTCTTCATTTGCAACATAATTCTCAGGGAAAGGTGGTCAAATTTGTTGTCCTTCATGATTCCGTGGATTTCTCTCTTTGCCTATTTTGTGGAGGTATAGGAGGATTTGGCCTTCTGAAATTTGGATTTCTTATTTGGGGTTCAACCTGTTCTCTATTGAATGATCTATTTTCCATAGTCAACCTATCCATCAACTTCTCCATTTTTCTTAACATCATCTCAAATTTAATATCATTGGAAGAAGAAGAAGTAGAAGGCATGTTTTCTTCTCTAACTTTCCTCCTATCAACATCTACTTTCTGCTTCATTTTTCCACTTGCCATCATATTTACTTCCACTTCTAAAGCATCTGTGAACATAGCAGCAAGACTCACCAACTTTCTCTCCCTTAATGAAAACGCAAAGTCATTGTCAAAGGCCTCAGCATAATGAAGTTTTTTAGCAGCTGCAGAAGCTTTATATCATCTAGGATTGAATTATAAACTCTCATAAACCTACTTGAAAACTCATGAAAAGATTCAAAACCCCCTTTCTTAAGATTATTTTACTGGGAAAGAAGTTGTAAAGGGCTTTGTTTATCATCCCATCTTTCTAAAAACGCATTCTGGAAAGCTTGAAATGTCAGAATTGATGGAATTGGAAAATCTTTAAACCATTTCTTTGCTTCCCTTGATAGGCTTTGAGTAAACAACCTCATTTTAACATCTACATGATCAAATTCCTCTAATTCAATAAAATATTCAAATTTTCCCACATGTTCTTTTGCTATTATACTTCCCTCTCCATCAAATAAAAAATTCTCTGGGAATAGTTTTGGGGAAGGTCATGCAATACAGCAGGAAAATGCAAAGGAGCAAACCTAGCTACCATTGGTCTAGGTGGATTTGGACGAATTGGGGGAGTTTGAATGGGTAATGCGATGCTAGCTTGAAAATATTGAACAACAGGTCTTTCTTCAACTTTCACAGACTGTTGAAGATTTTTCCAAAGAGAATCAAGTATATAGGATTCTAATCTATGAGGGTTGATTTCAATATTTTTAAGATTAGACTCAAATTTTGATTTCAACAAGCCCTTTTCAACATTGGTTTCCTATTCTTGATCAAGTATGCTATGAAAATCTTGAGAAGACAATGCACCACTAAGAAATATCTATTTTTTCTTTGCCTCTTTTTCTAAATAATTTTTCTGGATCTTCCAGACTTTGTAAAACTCTAGTATTAGAATTACCTCGTGTATGTCTATTTGAATCCATGATGACTTCTGAAATCTTGATAGAAATTAAAATGGAATCGCCAGGGAAAATGTACAACCTTCTTTGCTCGCAAAAAATTCTGTTTGCCCGCATAAATATTTTTCTTGAACTGTTATAATCTTTGTCATTCATCCAAGGGCTAATTTGCACCTTCATCCCCGACAATGGCACCAATTTGTTATCACTCAAAATATACCTAAGGTTGTGGAAGGAAATATCAAGGTAACAACAAAACCACTTTTAGAAAGAAACTGGCTTTTCTTTCCAGAGAGGGATCTCTCGAATACAGATTTAACAAGGCCATATATATGAATAAACAGTTTTAAGCTATATATATGGTTGAAATGAAACATATAACCATTGGGATGTGGAGTCAAAACAAATGAAGATAATACAAAGATACCTACTTAGAACCTCAACAAAGGCAAGATAATTATTCAGTTACAGTCATTCATTGATTATCGGGCGATAGGAAAGAAACATGAACAGTCCATCAATATAGATCATCACAGGATGAATTCCATATCAACTTTAGAAGAAATATTTGTGGAGATCTGAAACAATAGCCAGAGCATAACATGTATGAATTCTAAAACTATTACACACTAAGTTCAGACATGAAAGAAAACATAATGGAAGGTAAACACTTAGAAAACATTCACAGGGAAATAAAGTACAGACTATAACATAAACAATACATGAATATTTGAATATAAACCAACATTCGGCTCTGTAATTTTATTCAAAAAGGTTCTCACAAAACATAAGTCCAATCTTACGAGTTCCAACCCCTGATACATCAATAAAATACAAATATATACACAATAGTTTCTTCCAAGTTTGTCAAAAACCAACTAATTGCTAATCATAAGTTCTTGTAACTATTTCCCTAATAACTAGGAATAATAATTACATGCTTTTGTTTGAAATAATAGTTTTGCTTGATTATAGAAAATCCACAACTACAAGGTACCATGAACAAACAACTTCCTAAGAGCGCAACACCTGTCCTTATGAATGTAATCTATATTTGGTTTTCCCAAATTTCTCCACAATTTTCCACTGTTCCAAATTTGGAATGTTGTACTCCATCATTTCTCTTATCGACACCTCAAAATACACATAGGACTCGTAAGACACAGTTGGTAATCCTTTTTTAGTAACTAAAAACTGGTCCAACAATTCAAAATCTTCCATCAACTTTTCAACAATGACTTTTCCAGTTAATCCTTTGACTAAATACTCAAACCTAGAATGATCCATGCGATTATGTACCAATAGGCTATGATACTGTTCCTGAGAAAATATACATCCTTCATCATCCCAAAAAGAAGGGAGACCATCATCAAATAATTTTTGAAAAGTCGTCTTGAAATCTTTGACTTGAGAAGACATCTGGTTTGCTTTTTTCTGCACAACTTTCATAAGTTGATGTTTACAAATAAACTTCTTTTCCCACAATATAACAACTACCCTATCCTTGATCCCAATATTTTGCAGATCTTGATATGTCATAGAATTTAAAAAATTAATAGCATTATGAGCAGTGTCTAGATTTTATGTTCCATGGTTTCATTTACTAATTTTAATCTCTGAGCAACCAAATTTACCAATGCACTTTCATCATTGATAAAATTTAAATAATGTCTGAATTTGGTAATTTCTACAGATAAGGTATCCTAGATCAAATGTTTAGCTCCCTGCAAAGGATATTTTCTTGTGTTTCTCTCTCTCAGTTCATTGAATTTTTTCTGCAATTGGTTCTTTTCATTCCAAGATTTATTCTTTTCTTCAATACTTTCAGCCAATTCCAACTTAATCTTTTCATTCTCTTCCTTTAACTCTTTAATCTCCACTTCCTTCAAACTTACTTGAGACATGGGAACTAGCAAATAATTTGCAGAAAATTCATTTACTAGTTCTTCGACATTAACAAGGGGTTCTTCTATATCAATGAAAGGTTGATTCATTAATTCCTCCATAACCTCCTTCTCTTCATTTTGACTTTTATTCAACCTTGTAACCTAAGTTATCAAATCAGCTTTTTCTGTTTCCCATTTTTTCTTCTCCTCCCGCATCTTCAATAATTTCCCTTTATATTCCATCATTTCTTAGTAAACCTTTTCTTTTTCTTCTTGTAGTGCAATAACTTCTAAAGACTGAACATGTTGAGTGTTAGGGATGTTGAGATTCTTTTTCAAGAATTGAATAGTATTATATTTCTCTTCTAGAAGATTCTTTGTTTCTTGCACGCTGTTTGGTTCAGTCCCTAAACTTATGATATCTCCTTGTAGTTTCTTTATTTGAATCAAATTAGCTTTATTTTCAACTTTTTCATGTTTTAATTGAACTTCCATTTTATCCACAAGAGATTGCAATTTTGTAACTTTCACAGTAGCATGTAGCAAATCAGAATATAGTGACATCTCCGGTTTGTTTGTGAAGATGAATTTTATCAGGGACACTAATTTTATCCAGTTTTACCTCCATCTCAGACACCTTTTTATCACTCACCACAACAAAATTAAGGCTATTTCTCTTTACATCCTGAGTAGAAATCAATGAAGTTTTTTTATTAATTAACTTTCTAACTCGGGGAAGAAGATTTTTAGTTTCATCGAATGAATGCATCTCCTTATCAGCATAACTTGACATCAGATCTGTCTTAGACTTGTACCGAGAGCTAGATTCTATTTTACCTTCATCTTCAAAAGAATATTGTTGCATTTGTACATTTTTTTCTGAAACAAAACCATTTTCTTTAAGTCTTCTAAACTTACCTCTTCTGAATTGATTAGTTCATTCTGAGGTTGCATTTTGATTTTTTTACTTGAAGTTTCTTCATCCATGTCCATGCAACCTGTTTCAGAGAGAGTCATTTTATTAATAACACTAGAATTAACAGACATTTGAACTGTTAAAGCCAACTTATCTCTCGTATCTTCATCGGCTTCCATCATCTCATATTTCATAACCTTTGGATCTTCTTCAAAACTAAAAAGATTAGCCATTTTATCTAATCCTTCAATGACTTGATGATCAAACGGTTTGTTTTTGTTCAATTGCCTTCTCTGAGAAATAATCTGATACGGGTCATAATTAATTTTTTATTCTTTCTGAAAGTCCATAACTTCCAATAATTTTTCAACAACTAACAAAGCACTTTTATTTTTGAAGATGAAAGGACCAACCTTGAGAGGGAATTTTACATCAGAAGATTTCTTGAATGCTCCGAAGTGTCCCTCTTCTGCACAAAGCCTTTTTTGAATGAATTCTAATGCAAACACTCTTGGTGTTAAGAAGGCAGGTAACTTGTATGGTTCTCCAGTGAACCCATACACTCTTATAACAGTCAATTCCTTGTGTAAAAACCAATCCCCTGTTCTTTCCTTTGAAGAATATTGCAACGTGACTCTCATGTCTTTGAATACTCTAGGTAATACATCATCAAAAATCATTTTATATACCTCAGCCATGATCGTATTCACAAATTTGAACATGCTGATATCCTTTGAAAGGTCTGAAGAAAACATTGTAGATAGAAACTGTAGCTCTAACACATTTAACACAATAACATGTTCAAAAAAAAGACTAGTACATGAAAAAACTAACCTTGGGAAACTCAACTAACTGGGTATGGATTGCTTCAGGTAAAAACTCATCAAAATTGAAACATTGTACTAAATTGGATTCAGGGTCGGTCGAGCCTATACTTAGCAAAAAAATAAAAATGACTTCACTCACATGTTTATGATTATCCAGACCCAAAACTTGACTGACCACTGACATGATTAATTGAACTTCATCTCTAAAAATACTGACATTGTATGGCAAAAAAAAACCTTCTAATGACTGACCAACTTTTAAAATACTAGAGAAGAACTGACATCTAATTTCAGTTTCGCAATTTTTGTACAACTCAATCAGAACTTGTTCATTGAAAGAATTAGGACTTACGGAGAAATTATCAGGCAAACTTAACACTTCGCGAATAGATTTCTTGTCAACTCTACATAAAATTTTCGAAGTTGCACAATTCATAACAACCCTTTTAGAAGATGAATAATTGTTTGCACACCACTCAACGAACTCCAGTAAGGGTAAAGTTTGTTCGATAGCAATGTAATACATGAAATAATTACAAATATTTAGGACATCGTTTCCCTATAACCTATACTGCCATAGACGTTCCTTTGAAACAAAGACACTGCATATCGACAAAATTGGGTCAAAAACATTCCCTTCCCTATCAATAACGGCTTCTTCTCTTTCATCTAAAACCCTGCATAATACCCCCAAACTCTGATCTTTTTTCATAATAAGCAACAACAACAAGTATTCAACAAGAATCTCGGAGTTTAGGCTTACCTGGTAGTTGACAGATGCGAAGGAATTGAATTTCAGAAAAGATGGCGCACCGTCTCTGCTTCTATTCACCCACAACGTGCAAAAAAAAAATAACTTTTAGCTTGGTCAACTCACCTTTATATGACGGATAATGGTTCCAGAGGTTCTAATAAGTTGTTTTTTCTTTACCACTTTTCCCAACGGAATTTCCTACAGAATGCCACATGGAAAATGGTTTGATTTCCACTACCACTCATCTGTTTTAACTGTCTCACAAGTTCGGGCTCCAGATTAGATTATGGCCATTGATCAAATTACATCTTTCATCTGAACCATTAGATCAAACCCTTTCTACGCAATTCGCCAACCTTTAGCATCGTTTAAACTTTCATCTTATACTACGGATTAACTTATGGCCATACATTTAATCCATGTTATCTCCTAACCGTTGATCTTGTTAACTCATTAATTCATTCCGCTATCCGCTAAAATATTCGCTCTCATACAACTTTTCCCAGTGGGTCATTTTATGACCGTAGATCCACACGATCACAAATCTTTTGGTCATATTTTTACCAATTTTTTAATTTATCCCTTATTATTTCTTGGTCTTATCTTCCTTCAATCGCTCAACATAGAAGGTGCTAACACATCCAACACCCTAAAATTAACTAATGCTTGGATCATGAACCCAAGCACATCCTCTTAAAATTAACCTTAACTCAACAAATATTAACTTTACTTTAGGACTAAAAAGAACATTGTAGTTAGGTTAGGACACTAGGGATAAGGATCCAAATAATCCCCTTTGTCACTCACATATGAGACATAGAGGTTGTCTTTTTAGGGTACTTAAATCCTTTAGTAATTGGGACATGACTTGAGGCCAAATTTTGAGGTGAGCCTCTCCTAGGAGGGAAAACATAGAGTCTGGAACTGGATGTATGGGTGGTGCACCATCCCCACTTAGTAACGAATATCATCCAGATTTTTGTATTCAGACTGAAGTTGTAGAATACTCATCTTGACATGACCTAAATGAGGTATCCTAGAGATCATTTTATTAGGTATCTTACCTATAGGCATTTCCCTTTGATGGGGGAAGACCTAGGAAAAAGGGAGTCACCTACGACCTCAACTCTGTAATTATACTTTCGATCTTCACTTGCTAGGTCTGGATAGGGTTGATGCCCCTATTGCGATCCAATATTTGGAAGACCCGAATCAAATTTTTACTTGTTTTTTATGATGGCGAAGTGATGAATCCATAAAGGAAAAGAGTCGAAGAATATTAAATTGTAGGGTTTTTTTTATTGAGTAGCTATTTGTTAGGATTAGCGGGTCCTTTTCGTATTCTAGGATTGACTCCTTGTTGTCTTGTTTTCCATTTTGTTGAGCTCACCTTTCAATAGTTTTTTTGAGATTATTTTTAGCTTTTTTTCCACCTTGTTACGCTCACCTTCTACACACTTGGTTGCATTAGTTTTTTGAGATTTGGTTGATCTTAATAATACACCTGTTAATTTATACTCTACCAAAATTGATCCTCTGAGAGACTCTCAGAGGATTTGGGGAAAAACCCCTTAGTTTAGTCCTTTAGATTCTATGGTTTACACCTCATGCTAGACACCAGTTCAATACACAACACCATCACCTAGTTTTTACCCCTTACAATTAGAACCATATTGACATTCACAACTTGGAAGCACCATGGATACTAACATTCCTTTGTCTGGTAGCGGAAGCAATAATTCCTTTTATGGGGGATTAGTTTGTGTATTTGACAGGGGGAATACCTTGACTAAAAATTTCCCTGTAGGAAACCCACCCACAAGAAATACAACTAAGAGAAACCCACCTATGGGAAACCATCCTATTGGGAACCCCCCCACGAGGAACCCACTCAATGGTAACCCCCCTTATGAGGAACCCTCCCCTGAAAATTCCTCTGCTCAGAGGTCCCACGACTGGGATTTTCCCATTCATGGATAGCCTCAACCTTCCTGATTTGGAGAGGTTGACCAATGATTCGATATGCCATGATCCAAACTAGCTCCCTATTCCAAACAAGCTCCCTTTGGACATCCCAAAGTTCAAAGGGAAGGTTGGGGAGGACCCCAAAAATCATATCATGTCATTTCACCTATGGTGCTCATCGAATAACATTGTAGATGATTCCATCATGATACACTTGTTCTAGTGGACCCTCACTAGTGTTGTTTCTAAGTGGTATATCGACCAACCCAACGGAACAAATCCCAACTTTGTGTCATTGGCGTCCACCTTCCTATAGTTTTTTCAGCTACATCTCCAATATGATGATTAAATAGAAACCCTTCTCTCTCATTGAATGAATTCTTCCACCCACATCATGGACCACATCCATGAGTGGTGTAGACATATAAGTGTGTGCAATATCAAACTTAATGACAATATCTTTTTGGACTGGTTCCTCAAGGCGCTACTCCCCTCCATTTTTAAGGGCATGGCCTATGAATGACCTCAAACCGATGAAGAGGTTATCCTAAAAGCTCAGTATTTTGACATGATCTATGTGTAGTATGGGTATTTGTTAGAACAAGTCTACTTAAACCTAGGTTCACCTAACACACATACCAACAAACCCCAAGATATTGGCCCAAAAGTTTTGACCCTTTTGGCATCACCTATGAAGTAGATGAAGTCTCACCCGAAGTACCTATGGGAACTACAGGAACAAGGTTTCTGCAATAGACGAAGTGGAGCAGTCTAACATCCATGACATACAACATAATTAATATAGAAATTCGATATACCAATAACTTCAACATGCCATATGGTTCGATAGATAAGATTTAACTAACTACAACATCAGGTTCTAATTATGTAGTGTTCATATCATTCATAAGTTTTTCATTAAACATATTCATTTACCATCTCATGCATCATTTAAAAAAACACATCACATTAAACATCACAGACACATTTGACACCATGATTTTTAAAGTGGAAACCTAAAACAAGAGAAAACAATAGAAGCATTCTTCTTATTGATGAGTCACAATAGATAAACGCTTCATGTATGTGCACACAACTTGGAAAATTATCTTCTTCTTCTATTTCAATGTATTTGCGCACACAACCTGCAGATCATTAATCCTCCATGCAACTCTTTCACATCAAATATTCATAGTTCATGACTTTGCCACATAGCAAAAAGTATAATCCATGCTATTTCTAAGCTTAAACAAAAAGTGTAACCCCCAAAAATCCCATCCAACTACACATTTACAGGATTTTGATAGCCCTTGCCCCTGCTCCCACAACTTAAACTTATCAATGTAAGTGGACACAAAAACCTAACTTCCTAGATAACTTCGTAGCTTGACATCATCCAAACACCCATTTTCCTCTGTTATCGACCACTTCACTATAACCTTGTTCACACCAAAATTGATTCAAAAATACCAAAATTTACCAAAACTTCCTAGGGCTAATAGGCCCGCAACACTCACATGTGGCTTGCCTCGAGCAACTCCATGTCCATTCCACTGGTTTACTATGCTACGACATGAACTCAACATATAATTTCTTTGCTGCTTCAACTGAAAACTGAACACTATCTTTCTACTGACACACTTCATCCACAACTTTTGTAGTAATATGTCCAGATAGTTGTGTCATAGTCCATGTTACCACTTTCTTAACTTCAATGTGTTCTCCACTTATCACCTCAGATATTATTTCTGCTTCTGCTTGTAGTGCCTCTATTTTTTTAGTCCTCTTTTGCTGCTCAACCCACAACTTCTTAATTTCTTCCTGTACTTCCTTATTTTCAATATCTTTCACCATCATCTCACCTAGCGACAGAGTATTTAAAATACCCTTCATACTATCCATTTTATCTTGTGCTACATCAAAATTCATAGTAATACCCTGTAGCACAACGTCATCTAATAATGTGGCCCATGCCTATGAAAATTTTGCATACAGTTGGGTACAACTAAATTCAAAGTCCTTGATATCCTTAATAGTTTCTTGCACTGATTTTTGGCGTTGCTCAACAAATTTCGGTGGCATACTAGGAACCAACATGGCTTCAAGCTCTTATATATTTTGTCATAATCCAACAATAACTCCCCCTAGTCACAACATATTGACCTCCATAGTCATTTCTTCTACTATCTTATATTCTGGTATTGCATAGTAGGTGGATGCAACAACCTCTTGTAACTTCTACTTTTCTTGGATAAACTATTCCCTCTCTTTTTGAAGTTCGGTAGATTGCTTTTCAAGGGAATAATTTTGGGCCCTATACCTCATCATTAAATCATATATCAACATATCACACACCTTTATTTTCTCTACGTCATTATTTTTAATACTGTGTAGTATAAGCATAGGCAAGGTTGACAACTTAATATCAACATAGCCCAACTAGTGAGCTTTCTCATTCAATCCCTCCTTTGCAGAGTTTAATTCTTGCGGCAACAACTTAAATACCCGGTCTCATGTATATGATGATGCTAAATGTTCTCTTTTTTAATCATGAATATCTCCCTCTTGCTGTGCACCTCTTTGTTGGACTGGTGTTATCTATATTTCTTGCACTGCTTGACACAACGTAGCCAACCGGTCCATCAGTCGCCCAAATAGATGGGAAGTCTTCTCCTTTGCAAAGTTATTGCTTTCTTTAGAAACTCTTCTCATCTTGTCAAACAATATATTAACATTGTCATGCATAGTGCCTAAGTTGTAGTATGCTTATGTGCCTTTTGTTTCTTCTTTTGGCCCTATGTCGATGTTGTAGCTTTCTTTTTCCAGGAAGTCTCGTATTTGATTATGTGGAACTCTCATCTTTCTCATCATTCTGAGGGTGGTTTGGATTAACACCATCTCCACCGATGTCATGCACACTCTGATCGTGACTTCCATTTTAATTTGGTTGTGGCATTCCTTCCTGTCATGGATCATGCTCCAACACTCCTTTTGTTTGTTCAGCCATGGTATGAACCTTTCATTCTTGTGGTCAAGAATGATTTTAAGAACCACCCTTAGATTTATATGTATAAAAAATGAGTGAATATCCCTAATATATATGTGATAAATTCGACCCATGGGAGAATCAAGGAGCGTTAGAGAAACTCACAAATCAAATTTGGTGCAAAACCAACAAAAAACCATTAATTGAGAAGCAAATTACACACACAAATGTGAAGAAAACTAGGTTATGTTTGACTGTCTAACAAAAAAACATGTTAGTATCATGTTTATATTACATCATAAGAGTTTCGTGAGGCTTTGGAAGCCCAATGTGAGTGTACAAGTCAAAATTGCCAAATTGGCATCAATCCCCCCTAAGTGGGCCAATCATGCTCCAAATCAGCCCAAACATCCACAAATTATTGACTAAACATGGCTGAGATGATTTGGGGCAATTATTACACCTTGGAATGTGTGGGTGTGGAAATATGGGTGGTTTAGAGTCTCAAGGTGGAATTAAATGCACCAAATCAAGCCAAAAAATGGACAAAATCCACCTCTAGCGCTCCTAGTCAACCAAGATGTCCACATTCAATGAATGGGAGCGCACCAGAAATAATGAGGTTCCATATGTGGCTATTTTACTTATCTGGAGTGCTAATTTAGGTGTGAATTCCCCAATTTGACTTGGCATTTGTCCAACTAAGCACCCTTAGTCCGAAAACATAGTATATTAATGCAAAATGCAATAAAATTTACTAAGTAGTGAAACTAAGGAATTATTTAGTTGTATTACTGTTCTAACATCCTCCCCTAATCCAAAAACTAAGTACATCTCACAAAATGAAGGAGTCATTGGCAACAATAGCTCAAGTCACCTCAATTACATAATTCAGAAATTTTGTTTGCCCATAAACTGAGGAAAAGAAGGAAAACCACATGGGAAAAAAACTTCCCTCAAGAATGGACATGGGGATGAAACCTGCAAAAAATAGCAGCAAATCACCATCCTTCACTCACCCCAAGAAAATATCTTAGGTAAGTGAAAGTATTCTCTGTGAAAACCTTGGTGAAAATGTTGGCAGTTTGCTCGGTGGATGGGCAATACTGTAGTGAAATCACCCTGTCATGCACTAAGCCCTGGATATAGTGAATATAAATCTCAATGTGCTTTGTACCCTTCCTATGAAATGGATCAGTAGATATTTTTATGGCACTTTTATTGTCCACCCAAATGTTGGTTGGAGAATCGACTATGAATTCCCTGCAACCAAACACACTGTGTAGTAGCATTAACTGCTGCCCTGTACTCGGCCTCTACTGATGAAAGTGAAATGGTGTGCTGTTTCTTACTTGAAAATAAAATGGGACCTCCAGCAATAATAAATAAAAAACCTGAAGTTGACTTCTTGTTAGTGGGATCTCTAGCCCAATCTAAACAGAAAATCTAGCTAGTTGAAGTGAGGAACTAGCTGAGTAGTGCACCCCGAAATTATTTGTACCCTAGACATACTGAAGAATTATTTTTTCTTCATCCAATGAATCTCATGTGTCTGGTTCATATGTCTTGATACAACACTTACAACATAAGACAAATCAGGTCTTGTGTGTGTGAGATAGAGCAAGCTTCCCACTAGTTTACTGTAGAGTGTAACATCTTTCAATGGACAATTGCCAAATTCATGCATTTTGATGCTAGAAAGAAAGGGAGACTTGGATGCCTTACACTCAGCCATGTTAAAATTATTTATCAGGTCTGAAGCATATTGTCATTGACTCATCTTGATACCCCTTTCACTTTTCTCAATTTCCAAGCCCAAAAATTGCCTTCGAAATCCTAGGTTGGTCATGGCAAATTCACTATGCAAAGATGACTTAGTTGAAACAATTGAAGTGGTGTAGCTACCTATAATGATAATTTCATAAAAATAAAGAACAATAAGCTGAAAAATACCATCATGTTGCTGCAAATACACATTAGGGTCTTATTTTCATCTAGTGAAACCAATAGAAAGCAAAAAGGCATCCATTTTTGCATACCAAGCCCTAGGGGATTGCTTGAGTCCATAAAATGATTTATTCAAACTACATAACAATGAAGGATCCTCTTGGAAACCTTTATGTTTCTGCATATAAATCTATTCCTGTAGCTCACCATGCAAGACTGTACGTTTAACATCCATGTGGTGAACTCGCCAACCCTTACTAGCTGCCATTGCTAGAACTAGTGGTATGGCGTCTGTCTTTGCAACTGGTGCAAAGGTCTCTGTGTAATCAACACCATGGACCTGAGAATAAACCTTAGAAACTAATATTTCCTTATGTTTTATATCTGAACCATAAGCAGCAATTTTGGTTTGGAATACCCACTTGCATTGAACAAGATTCCTCTTGGGAGGGAGGGGAACCAATTCCCATGTCTTGTTTTCTTGGAGGGATTGAAATTATTATTCCATTGTTGTTTTCCATATTGGGTCATTAAAATATTGCTGATATGTCTGAGGATCAGACCTAATCAGCATATAATAGTGCTCATCAATATCAATATCACTTGCAAAGGGAGCATTACTAGTTTGTGATCTAGTCTTCCTAGGCTCATAGGGATTGCTTGCCAATTCCCCTGCAGCTTGAATGCTTTTTTCAGCCCACTTGGGACTTGATGGTGAGTCATATACATAAATATCATGGTAACCCATATTTATATCAGACATATCAGGAAAAAATAGAGCATGTACCATCACTTACATCTTCGAATGGTTGAGGAGAGGAGCATTCCTCCGATGCAAGCTCGAAATCTGGAATTGGCTCTTCTTCGAATTTCACACTTATTTCAACAAATGTCTTGCAAGTGGAAGTGTCAAAGATTTTGTAGCCTTTAGTATCCTCATGATACCCAACCATAATGCACTGCTTGCTTTGTGGTTGCAAGGCCTTCCTTTTTTCAGAAGGGATTCTATCCCATGCTCTAGTTCCGAAAATCCTGAAATTTGAGACATTTGGTTTTTGGAAAAACCATTCCTCATAAAGTGTCTTTCCTTTTGCTGATTTGTGGAAGGCTCTGTTTGGTATGTTTGCAGCACAAATAATGGCCTCAACCCATATCTTGGGACTTATATCCTTTTCTTCTATCATGAAAGTGTCCATCTCCTTGAGAGATCTGTTCTTCCTCTCGACCACACCATTTTGTTGTGGCGTGTAGGGAGTCTGAGTGTTTAATTTTGATGCCACACTCCTCACAAAGGTGCTGTAGGTTCTTGTTTACATAATCCTTCCCATTATCAGTCCTAGGACCTTAATCTCATGCGAAATCTGATTTTCTACCAATGCCTTCCAAATCTTTAATTGTTCAAAAACTTTAGACTTCAATTTGAGGAAGAACACCCAGTAGAATCTTAAGTAAGCGTCTATAAATGTAAGTACATACCTTGATCCACCATATGATGGAGTGGGAAATGTACCAATCAGATATGAGTGTACCAACCCAAGTGGTTGTGTGGCTCTCCTTGCCATCCCCTTCTCATAGATTCACTCTGGATGCTTCCCAACTACACACCCAATGCATGCTCCATTTGATGATTTGATTTGTGGAAGTCCTTCCACCATATCATCTCTGTGTAGTGCTTGGAGGTACTTGTAATTCATATGACCTAACCTCTCATGCCATAGCTTGGAAACCTCATTGGAATGCGATATAATTTATTGGTCATTGGAAGTGGGGAGGAAGTTTGAAAACTTGTACATCCTCTAATGATGATCTGCATACCCAATTGCAATGACTTGGTATGTTGAGATTTCTGCAATCTCTACCATGTCTGGAGTGAAGGTCACTCTCTTTTCCTCTCCTATATGGGTCATTTGATATACTGATAGAAAATTTGCTGCAAGGTCTGGTACATACAATACATCACTGAAGTAACCATGATCTAAGTCTATCCTCCCAATCCCCTTGCTTTGGATTTTTCAATCATCCCCCATTCGAACTGCTGGTCCAACATTCAAAATCATGGAGGAAAAGAGCTCTCTTTTGGATAACATGTGCCTAGAAGCCCCTGAATCAATGATAAACATAGAAGAGTTAGAGGTACCTTCTACCAAAGCATGAAATTTCTCCTTTCCATCTGAACTGGAGCTACCATCCTTCTTCCTTGCACGGTCAAAGACTGGAATGTTGTTCTTCTCCAGTAGTTGCGCCATCTGGTCAATGGTATTTTTCATGCATGATATCTCTAGATACCATCCCTTGTGGCAATGGGTGCATTTGGCCTTATCTTTTCCTCTCTTGTCCTTCTCTCTAGGAAGATTTGAACCTCCATCACTAGACTTGGGTTTTCTGGTTTCTTCTTATCTGGCAGCTTCGAATTCTTGGGATTGGGCTTCCCCTTTGAGAAATTTGAAACTCCCATGGCTAAGGCTTGATCCTTAGTCTTGATGGTGCCCATTTTTATTAGCTTGTCTTTCTTTTGAGTGAGTGACTCCATGAAGCTAGTCAGACTTGGAATTTTCCAGTTTCAAAGTGTTAACTTGCTGAAGTGAAATGTGCTCACAAAAACTGAGAACTTTGTCCCCAATTTTGAAAGGATGGACAAAATCAATTGGCCCTCTTTCTTCTCAATTACACATTGTTTTAGCTTCAGCACAAGTGACTTAAAATTTGTGAAGAAGTACTGGATAGTGTCAAAGTGCATTGGGCTCAAGCTGATAAGCTCGTTCTCAAGCTAGTGACCTCTTAGTTGATCAGTTTTACCAAACAACATCTCTAGTTTTACCTAGACTTCATTGGTCAAGGTTAAACTGTCTATGTGGAACAAGAGCTCTCTTGAGATGATCAGGCATAACAATTCATATGCCTCATCCAATCTGTTGAAGTACTTGGCTTTCTTAACAGTAGAGTTTGGCTCCACTTCAGTGCCCATGGTAACTTTGTATAGGCCTTTGGATATCAATTGAATCACCATATTTGACTTCCAATTGAATAATTTGAAAGGTGTTAGCAAGATGTGGGTAGATTCCATTTTTACCTGCACTAATGGTGATGAATTTTTCCAAATGTCCTACAAAACAACTCGATTTTATCTGGAATTTCTCTAAAAATGTAGCTCAAAACCAGGGAAAATTTTAGGGCCAAATTAGAGGGGTCAGCTAAAAGTAGAGGGTGATTTTTGAACATAGCAAAGGTTTTTTTAATTTTAATATATTAGCCCATTTTTTATAAAACCCAAAACCAAATTTCGTTATTGAATCGATACCCGAAATCATGCGCTCGCCTAGATTTTCAGGTAATGGAGAAACACCACACCTGGTTCGCCTTGATTTTTGGTGATGGACCAAACAAATGGTTGGTTTTCCCATGATTTTCTATAATGGAGAAACAAACTGCTAGTTCTCCCATGATTTTCTATAATGGAGAAACAAACTGCTAGTTCGCCATTGATTTTCGCTGATGGAAGAAAATTTATGGATCTTAGGAGCAATTTGTTGGGAATATTGGTTGATTTTTCCTAAAATCCAATCATTTTTACCTTCAATCACTAGGAATTTGAGTCTTGACAATTTCAGCCCCAAATTTGGGAAAAAATCCCCTATATAATGCTACAGCCCACAAGAATCAAAAGAATCAATTCAATATGGGTCTGGACTCTGCGACTCTGATTCAGCCTTCAAGCTTCTAATTTGGACTGTGTGAATTTGCTTCAGCCTTCAAGCTTCCGATATGGACTCTGCATAGTGCATTACATAGGTTAGTTATAAAATTTCTTCTTTGCTGCCCTTTGCCTTTACCCAAAACATGCTTTAATAAATTATCATAAACTTAAGTACCATTGTTTGGCAGTTACTGTAACTAAAATTTGATATTAATTATTTTTCCATGACCCTGGTTCTATTGGTTAGTAATCTTCTTATTGGTTTTCATGGAGGCCCTTTTTCACCATTCACAAAACTTACATGTGAAGGTCTTAAAGTCGACTCCTTTTGAAATTAGTGTCCTGGTGAGATGGATCATGTTGTAGGATTTCATGATTTTTCAACATCATGTATAGTTATCCCCACTTCAATCTTTTGACTTACATAATGTGATATTTTTCAATGCTAAGGGTATGCCATAGTTTAGGATAATAGCTTAGGTTTTGTGAGTGTGAGGTTCTGCATGCCAAAACCAGAGCAGAGAGCGATAATGCACACCTTGAATGAAAAGGAGGATAAGGTGAGGTATAATTAATTAATTTTTAGGGATGTTGTGGCTACTATTACTCTCGTGCACAGGTTTGGAAAATTTTTGAAGACTGTTCTTTAACTGCAGCTATGTGAAAAATCACCAAAAATGTTCAGAATCTGGTCAACAATGAATATCTTCCCTCTTTTATGGCTGTTAATTAATTTTATAGGGAAGCAACGTGCCCATAATTTCTTAGAATTGGCTCAACTTAGGTTTTTATGGTCTTAAAATATCCAATATTTGTCTTTTAGGATAAATTCATGCCTGGAACTATTGTAGGTGGCTATGGCTTATCACTTTGGGGCTGTGAAAAAACCATGACTGAAAAATAACTTGAAGCCCTTGAACTTTCTGCCCAAGTTAAGGCAGGTGTTGCGAATGCTTCAATTGTCATTGTAAAAAGAGAAGAAAAAATGCAACTTTACAGCCAACGAAAGGTTTTACCAGTGTATCCAAAATACCAGCATCACACGAGATAACAAGAGGCGGATTTGTTTGCTGTCATAATTGTTGAGTGTGCAGACTTCTTTGCTAGCAAACTTTTGGTTGTATCCTCACAAAAACAACAATAAAAAAGGGGTGTGTATTCAGATTTGTGAAAGTGAATTTTGTTTCCATTTGGAGGTCTAATCACAAAAATCATTATTCTATTGTAAATGAAGTTGAGCTACTCTCCCTATATAAAGAGTAGCCCTTCCTCATTATTGCTATTCATTTTTATTCAGTTGAAAATAGATGCTATGCGTTTTCTATCAGCTTTCCTTTCAGAAATATCAACAATATTGGTCGGTTTTCCTTAATATAATTTTCATTCTCTTAATTGTTTTCTTTCATGCTTTTATATGAATTATGGTATGTTTGCCTTTACTCATCATGCAAAGAATTCAAGAAAAATAGTTAGAAAGGAAAAACACAAATAAAACATGATTACAACTTATCAGACCAGCCACATACCACGTTTAGCATATATAGGATAGCCACATGCCACATGTAAGATAAAGAAAATTTGTAATCATGGCCTGATTCATGTACTGTATCTTGGATGAGTGAATTGTAGGCATGCAATATATATCTTAAGTAAGTTTAGATACTTGTATCGATTTCCCTTAATGTCTTGCTGCATGGTCACTAGATCTAGTTTTTTTTTAAGGTTTTATTGTAAACGGCTAATGCCTTGTGATGTGGGTCAACAAAACATAATAGGATCCAAAAAATTCTAGCTTGATATAAATACTAAATTGATGCACAAGTACTCATCTCACACTACAACAACTAGCTATTTCCTTGCTATTTCCTTTATACGTCGCAAGTTTTACAAGGAAAATGTGCAACTACAGTGTTGAGGTTTACATAATGCAATCATTATAAATGCAAACTGTGTTTTTTGACATCGAATTTTGAAATAATGTTGTTCCATATGCTTATTGCAAGGAATGTTGTCAATGGAAGTCTATTAATAACATGTTCAAATATGACTTATTCTTTGAGGTTACTAGCCATTATTTTGACTAGTAATGGAGTGACCTCTTTCATTTAGAAAGAGGATCTGGCTAGGTTTTCTCTGAAAACAAAATATGTTCTTTTGCATTGTATTAGCGTTATACCTTAAAGCTGCACACATGCTAACTCACAGCGTCTTACAATAGATACACATACTTCTTGGGAGTAATTGGCAGTTAACTTGATTAGTGTGCTATTATGCTTTTGAGGATTAGACATATACTTTCTGGAAGCAGTTGACAGTTAACTCAATTCTTGGCCTTCTATGATTTGAAGAAGCCACACATACTTCCTAGCAGTAGTTGCCATTTAACTTGATTCTTGTGCTCTTATGCTTTTGAGGTTTCTAATCTCAACAACAAAGGCAATTAACTTCAAGTCTTGATCATTCATTAAAAGTTAAAAGCCTATTGACTACCATTTTGGAGCTCAATAAGGTTAGCCACATCAACCAAGGGAAGTTAGGTCCAAAAGCATTATGCCCATTTTGGATTTGAGAAGGAAATCATCATATGACCATGCTCAAAACCATTTTTCTTTCTTTGACCTTTTTAGCTTTTTTCTGCATCCTGTATTGATTTATGCTTTAATTGTTATTCAGCCTCTAAGAGTTACTTCCTAAATCTGTTCTTCTAGAAGCCTCTATTTTTTTTTTGGATACATATGACCTTCTTCTTCATTGGCTAGTAATGCTTCTCTTTCAGCCAAAACCAACTTTGTGGCTACTTATTCAACTTTATGTATCACTTCCTTCTTCTGATTATCCTTAATGCCATTCAATACTTACTCATAGGTAATAGCCCCCTGGTACATAAGATCCTAGATATTAGGATCATGTCTATATGAGGGAGCTAACCTAATAACCTTGAAATCATCTTCAATAATCCAATTTGGATCATGTTTCCTTTTGGTTCCTGTATAGAGTCTAAAATACTTAAGGGATACAACCTATTTCTTGGCATGGGAAACATTTAATAAAGTAAATATTCCCACTTTGATCAAGAATATCGTCCATGTTTTCTTTGAGTGAGCCGAGAGAAAAAAGTAATCCATTTAATTATAGTATGATGGGAAATCTATCTAATAACTAAACTATACAAAACATATTGAGGAAGTAAATATGGGGTGGAGGAAGCACCAAAATCCCTAATATAAGTGAAATATTCTTGGATGTACCAATCCCCTATAATATTTATAGTTTCCCTAGCTTCTTTCAAAAGTCTAGGGGCTAGTTGATTGAATATGATGGAGTATAGAGAGTCCATGAAATCTTCATGTATTGCATTGAAGTGCTTCTTGAATTTTGAATCCCACAATTCACTACAATACACATGTGCAAGGAACATACTAGGGTTCTAGTCCCAACCCATTAGAGGAAATAAATTCATAGAACAAAATTAATCAATAAAAAGGTAGGCATGTAAAAGCCTTATTTTTCACTCCTCGGTAATGTTTTATCACTCTCACAGTGTTTGGGATATTGAACGATAGGATATGCACCCAATTGAATACTTGTCATATTTCAGCTGAGTGGTGAACTAATGGCATCTAACAATCATGGTATCTAATAATTGATGCATATATTTGAAGTATTGTACTAGGTATATCTGATTTTCCTTTCCTGTGAAAGTATTCTCTTCATCCTGCCATTATTTGGCGACTTTAACCAAGTTAGGGTTTTCTTCTCTAAATATTTACATGAACTCTTTACTCAGTATACCTTCAATCTTTCATAGTTTATACATCTGACCAATAACATCCATCTCACATCATCATTATAGGGTAAGGTTGCAGGCTTAGAGGCGATAAATAAGAACATCACTCTTTTTGATGTTATGAAACAATGAAAGGTATTCATCATATTTTGGGAAATAGTAATTTAAAAAATACAATTTTATGCCTAGAGTTCAGCAGATTCTTCCAAAAAACCTTCAGCCTTATAGGCCCATAGTGCATACAAAATTTTCAGAAAGTTCATATGACTATACTACTTAACAAATTTCCCTAGTAATAATATGCATCTGAAAAACATATAATCATTACATATTTATGAGAAAACATGGCCACTATGGTTTTCATCCATGTACTGGTCATTTTGAGACTCATCCTGAAACTGGGAGCTTGGACCTTCAAATATATCCATAGTAGTCTGTTGGAATATCTCTTCTTCGATTTATTTTATGACTGTGCAATTCCCAACATAAGACTGGTTTCCTTGGGTGAAACTCGATATCATATTGAAATGCATTTATCTTTCATTTAAAAGCTGCTCTATCTTTTCCCCGTGTGCCCTAACTTTGGTTTCAAGCCCATCACACTTCTTGTTCTACTACTCCATATGGTTGTTCATATGGTCAATGGATTGTTTCATTCCTTCCATCTGGGAATTCATCCTCTTCAACATCTTTTTAATGTTCATAATTTCATTGAGGTATTCTCCCCTATCCATTCTCAGTTTAGAGAATGACTATCTCTTTCTCAATCCACTTCAATGAGCATGCTTAGCATTTCCCAAGCTTAAAAAATATAGAGCAGTTTAAAGAAAGGAGGGAGGGTGAGCAGTGTAGACTGCTCTCCTATAATTTGAACTAAACCAACGATCTGAAACTTCCAACAGGAAATTTCCACTGGTTTGAAAATAGAGAGCCAACCCACGGGTTAGTGCATGTGGTTATCAAACCACATCAAATTCTCTTTAATTTTTGTAGCTAAGGCAGATATTGAGCATAGATTATAACCTCCTTCAAGCATATTTCCTTTTTAGATTCAACTCAACATCAACATCCAGGCCATGTGTGCAAAACAATTAGGAGTGACTTCATAGCATTTAATCATAACCATCTAATTGTTAAATCAAGTCCAAAACGACTTCTCTATTGGAAGAATGCCATGTTCAAATGCCAAAAAAAATATTTTCAGTATCCCCAATTCCAAACTTCCATGGAATGTTTACTGAGTATCTCTCACCATTTGGATCTACCAACCTTAGTATCAACACTACTACCATGATAGAAACCCTCTCCATGTCTATGTAAGTATATATAGAAAAACTCATTGATTTGCCTCAAAGATCATCAATATCCCATCCCCATGGTGTACATTCCAATCAACGATAATAACCTTATTTGCTCCTAAAAACTGGGATGCTAAGATAGAAATTGATGCATTATTTTGAAGATGGAAACCCATAGAAACTTTTACCCCTGCATTATGACCAGATGGTCTTACCAGAGCAAATTTATTCTAAGTCTAGCCTATCATAATTGATTTTTCATGCTTGGCACATAAACCAGCTGCAATTCTTCCCACAATATATGAGTGCTTACTTGCATATGTATTTGAGCCTTATCAACACCAAATAAATTATTTTCTCTGTTCATTTAATGAGATGGAAACATAATCAGTTTTGAAAAGAGGGCATTGTCACCATAGTATTCAAATAGCTCAAAAATATAGTTTACTCCTCAAATGTCCACAATTTTTTCTAGAATAATCTTGGATCCAACCTAGATTTTCCAAGGTTGAGCAATACACAAGTTCACTTTTGTTGAGTTTTATAACAGTTTCAAGTTCCCCTGGATGCCTCTTGTGTGTCTTTCATTTAGCTGCATAATCAAGCATTAATCTTGGTAATTTAGTACCATCTCAATGTTATGTAGAAGATATAATAAATGGAAACTACTTGTTTATATTACACAAGATACACCAAAATTCAAGTCAACGGTCCTTATGGCTGATATTGGGTGAAATAATTCTTACAAATAGAGATTTATTGCTTCTTTAGCTCAAGTGTTTTTCCTTGAGGTGCTCAGAAGTACCTAGAATATGCAATAATAAGTTTGAATTGTCTTTTCCTATTGCAAGAATGTAATGAACATGCTAACTAGAAAAATAATCAAGGATATGGTGACTATTGGATAATTTTTTAATCCAAATAACACACCCAAATTGGATCATTGTTGCTACAAGCAGGGAGATGTCATCTTTAGGCTCAAAATATCCAATAGAACGTCACAGTAAAATCCACAACATTCTTCAAATATGAGTGAATGTGTTGTCTTCTTAGGCCTATATCAAAGCTTTCCACTCATGAAATAGTCATCAAAATTTTTCTATGAGGGGACCATCCATGAATCACATACTCATAAAATACAACAACATCAAGACCTCGTGCAACCATCTTTCTAGAAGTGTGAAGAAATTCACCTGGATACACGTAAGAAAACTGGTAGTAACACACCCTAAAAACGAATTTGAATGCCTAGAGTTATTCTTTATTGTTTGTTGATCACCCTAGCCATGCTTTGAATTTTATCTAGTAAAGTGTATGATCCCTGGTTAAGGATTTTGTAACAGCTACAAACTATGTTTTCACATATAAATAGAGTAGAAGCACCATATTGACTTCCTTCCATTTTATAAGATAATTATGAGGACATGGTCAATTCAATTGTAGTGATATTGGAAGGCCATAGCTTGTTCATCATCTTATATTCTCACTCGGTGAATCCTCCATGCCACTTCCATCTTTAGAATTAAAAAAATGAATGTGACACCCATGATATAATCAATAACCACATTTACCAAATTATCCATTGATGTTGCTTTCTGAATCCCCCTTGCTTTTGATATTGAGTATTGTGTCACCACTTATGGAGAATACGCCCCAATACTCAATATACCAAATGGAAATATATTTTTTGACTTAGTGGAAGAGATGGTGAGGATACTAAGGGGAAAACGATTAAGAATTATAGGAACATGGTTTAGATCTTAGCAGAAGAGATGCAAATTGTGTACATTGTGAAACAACGTCATGAAAATATGTTTAGATTCTATGGAGTCAAGGAAAACCATTGAATCAAATATTTCTTACTTAAGTACAACAAGGAACTACAAAAGAGAGGAAAATGGATGATGCATTCCACCAAGTAATGGGGTAACTAACATGCCTTGGGTTGGAGATTTTGTTATATTAAAATTTGTACACTATAATTAATATAGAAAAAACTATTGTAGCTTCACATTCTAGATTACCTTTCTTTCTAATTAATACCTATACATGCAGCTCGAAAACAATCATGTAGCTTCACATTCCAGATTACCTTTCTTTCTAAATATTATTGGTAAAGCGATGCAAATTTCATTCGTAGCACCCATAACTTCATATCCTTCTAGAAGAAGGGTTTTGGAACCAGCTATAATCAAATCCATTAAAAGATGTTAAGCATTTTCAGACAAAATAGAATATATTATCTAGTAATGTACTTTAAAGCGAACCACATTTCCTTCCAAACCCTTTATCCGGTTGGTCCATACCCACACTACAAATCTCAATCTTGGACCATGAACATGACTATGATAAACTAGAATTTTTTGCAACATGTCAGTGACCCGTGCCCAGGGCTGCAATAGGAATTTTCCAACGGGTTTGAATGTAGAGAGCCAACGATAATTTCTCAGGGCTGCAACATGCCCAAAATTTCTTAGAATTGGCTCAACCTAGGTTTTTAGGGTATGAAATTATCCAAGATTTGTCTTTTAGGCTAAATTCATGCCCAGAACTGCTGTAGGTGGCTATGGCTTATCATTTTGGGGATGTGATGTGACTTTTGACCGCTGTTTGCACTCAGAATTGTCTACAGTTCCAAGATCTGATGGTGATGCTGAGTTTCTGTTGTTTCACCCATAAAATACCTCTCTATGACTGTTTGGGATTCTGATTGGGGGTTGTAATGTGCCTAGACCTATATTTTCTGGTTGTTTGATCATTTGATGAGTAAATCATGCACAGATTTGGATATTGAGTGTTTTTTATTGCTATTAAGGGGTGTAAATATGCACAGGTTCACCTAAATTGTAGATGAGGTTGTCTTATCACTGTTTTTATGCACAAACTTTCCCAGATTTGCAGGTTTACTGTTGTTTTTAGTCACAGGTCTTACCCAGAATTGGAGTAATTCTTCTTACTACTATCTAGGAGTTCATAAAATAGGGCTACAAACAGCTTGGAGAAGAGAGACAAGGTTGGAGGTTCCATACTATGCACAGGTGACCATAAATTTACCACAAATTAACCTTTGGTTTTACTATTGCTTGCTATAAAACTCTCATATTAGGGATTCAAATGTAGGATGGAAATGATCCTATATTCACGAGTCAGGTACTATAAAGAAAACACATCATAGCTCCTAGTCCAAAGTAAGTCACCATACTTTAGGGCATGATCACACAAGCATCCAACTAGGTCATAAATCCATGGTAAGTCCAGTCACCAAGAAAAAAATCATGTTCAATCAAGGTATGGACATGTTACCCCCCACTGAAAGTGTGATGCAGATCATAAGTGGAGACCCATGCAAAATGGGGGTAACACCTTTATTCATGGTTTCTTTGATTGCAGAAGAGTAATTTTTTTGCTGTGGAGGAATTTCTTTTGCAGCCTTGGATTTGAGAAGGAAACCTCTTCTAAATCAGGGAAAATGTTTTTTTAAATCTGCTTTTGTTGACTTATTATCGATCTTCTTAGTCGGATCTCGATATTATTTCCTTTAAATTCTTTGGTCTTCTACTCAATTGTCTAAGGGGTAGGTACTTTAGGAGTTACAGAGTGCATTGCTTATAAAGCAACTTCACTATCCTTTTCAAATTCCTCATGCTTTAGGGGTGTGATAATACCCTGTTTACTTCCTTCACCATTTTTGGTGCTGGGAACAACGTATTCGACTGTATGGACAACTCATGAAAAATTTGGTCAACCTTTGGGTAGTAGTCTAACTCTTTAGGCTCACCTCCAACTCCATAATCATTTACAGCATTAACAAACTCTTGAAAAACCTAATGCCCTTTTATTTTGAGGGTCTCTACTGTCATATAGCTAAGCTTTCTATAGGGATTATCACTATGTATTTATTGAAAATCCATTGCATCAAAGACCTAGGTGTCAAATTCTTGGTTCAATGGGAAATGAGCTCATAGCTGCAGGTAGAATCGAAGGACAAAGGTTAGTATGCTGATGTTCCTAGAATACCCTCAACCTTTCATGCTTCAAGATCAAAGGAAGGGAACGGATTAGAAATCCCTTCTATAGGATATTATATCAAAGTTGTAGTAAAGGAGGCAGGAGCAGGAGTCTTGGAAAACTTGGTTACGAGTAGCATTGGAGATCTCCTGGTACAACTGTTCTACAGCACCAGAGTGTTGTTTAGGCTTGACATACCATAGTAAAACTGTAGATTCCTAGGCATCAAATGTGACACTAGTAATTTGTCTTGTGTTGGTTTTATACTTTGGGTTTTGTGCCCTTATGACTGGTTAGTAAGTCATTTGTTGCTGTGAGAAGAAATTTTATGAAAAGGATGCAATGAAAATTGAATGTGTTGCTTCGCATAAACATGGTCATAACCCTCAACCAGGATCCATTACTTCTACTCTTCAGTTCCATTTTGGCAATGAGGGAGAGAAGAATTCTCTTACATATACTAAAAGTTTTATCTTCTATATAAAAGGCTTCCACCACATTTGAAGGGTTTGCTAAATATCACTTCCAAAGATACAATATTTCCATTCTCTACATGCGATGCAAGCATGGAGGGTGCATATCTATTGTAAAGGAAAGTATCCTATGGCTAGGGTTTAAGAGGCCATCAACATACTGTGGTTGAAAGGTGGATGTATAATGTTCAGCAAGCATATATAAGCAAGATTTAGAGATAAGAAAGGTCCACACCTAATTAATTGAAGGCTGGTCCAAGCTTTCTCTAGCCCTTCTCCTTGCTCCTCTTGCTCCAAGAGACCTGCAAATCGAATTATACCTTCCTCAAACCATTATGACCACATATAAAACAATGATAATCAAATAAACATGAACTAATGATCTGAATAACATCATCATATGATCACAAACAGAGATTCAATCACACATTGAACAATGATTTGGGAAGAAGAAGGACATCACATCTTTATTAATCTTGAAAACAAGTACAAGTATACCTTGTCTTCAAGTTTGGCACCTCATGAAACCTTGATCCAGTTCTGCTTCTTCTCTTCTCCAAGGAACTCAGCCTCCAAGCTCTGCAACACAAGGAGAAAGCTTCTAGGGCAAAGGTGTGGGCAAAGAGAGCTCCAAATCCTCTAGCATAACAATGCAAAGATTCCAAGTCTCCTCTCATGGACCTCCCAACCTCTATTTATATGCTTAAGGCAGATTTAGGGGAAAAGAAAAAGTAGTTACAACTGAAGGAGTCAGTTGCATAACTACCCACACTACCCGAAATTCAAAAGGCGTGTTTTTTTGACATTTTTAAGAGGCGTACGCGGGTTGCTAAAACAACAGTCGTGTACACGAGAAATACACACGGGTTACTCATACAGAAAGTCATGTATATATAGAAACTCACGTATGTAGGCGGGTATTACAGAGAGCAACTCGTGTACGTACGCGGGTTTCCTTAAGGGCAAGTCACATACAGACAAAAAACTCATTTTTATGGTATTTCTGGGCATTTTCAGACTTTAATGTCTTCTGAAAAGTTTTAGCTAACAGAAATATATTTCCAATGGTGTAGAGATAAGGTCAAACGCAGTTATAAAAATCAAGATATAGGTCCTCCAATTTAGGTGTTTTTTCAGTGACTTTTAGTGACTTTCAGTGACTTTTCATGAAGTGTCGTCATGGAAGTGTCGACAGGCGACAGAATCATGGGAAAGTGTTCATAGGCAAAGATGTGTCATTTTGAGCTATAACAGATTCCCCCTAATGTGTGAGGTTAGAGGGGAAGACGATAGCCAAAATACATTATAAAGGAAACAACTGAGTATGGAGAGAGCAGAGAATCCAAGATCAAAAAGGCTCAAACAAAGGTACCTGTAAGAGAGATAAATGTCAGAAAAACTAATCTCTGAGACATACACGTCCATATACAAAACATCACCATAAATATATAGGTGGATCCAACATATGTATAATTGATGAAACTATCATGGTCGCTCAATATGCAAAAAGGCACCATATAAAATCTAAAGGAGTCATGGCCACAAATGAACAAGGTGCATCCATACTCGCCAATAGATCATAGCCACAAAAATACAAGGTGGATCTATGTCTCAGTAAAATGTCATACAAAGTGTAACAAGGTCTTGCGCAACTTGGGCAACAGTAAAAGATGACAATGCTACTGTCAGCACAAGGTCTTCAATCCAAACCGCCCAAAAAAAGGTATGAATCCTAACCATGCGAATAAAGGATTTGAAGTCGAACATGGAGGAAATTGTTTGATTACCGGTCAATAATGAAAACCATTAACAAACATGAGGGAAACCACCATGAATGAAAATGGTCCCCAAGGTACCAAGTACATTCTAACAAGTGTGATTACAAGGACTTGAAGTTGAACACTTGAAGAATCTATCGAGTAGGAGACATTAAGGTATTCCCACTACTCAATAGCGAGGGAAATTTCCATTGATGACAACAATCCCCAAGGTACCATCATAAAACTCTAAATCTCATTCCCAGAGGAAGAGGTGTTGCAGTCGATAGGAAGAGATCCATTGGACGGAAGGCATTAAGGCATCCTTCATCATCCAACACGAGGTAAGTCAAAGACTAATTGGATCTAGAATTGGTATTGAATTTCATGACAAGAAACACTGAAGACATGATGTAATGAACTGATACCAGGGAATGGCCGACACAAAAGGTCAAGGAAACTGCAGAATGGCCGACAAAGGTTGAATCCTTGAACAGTGAACACGACAAAAAAGTGACTTATGTAGCTTTTGACATAAAAGGACCAACGACAAAAATCTACAATGTAGGAGACATTGACATATTCCCCATATAATTGGAAAAGAAACCAACATGAGGAGTACAAAACTCTGAATTGGGTTAAGGTCAAAACACTAGGACCCAACTGTTGATAGACTCAAAACTGGTGCTTTGTTCAAGGAAACAAAACTTGCTGCCATGATGTAAAAAACATGTGAATGAACTTCCCTTCCCCTCTTTCTTGTAAAGGTTTAACGAGTCCAAGAAAGCAAACTCGGGACCATCTTCATTTTTGGCAAGCTCGAAGAAAAGAAAGAAGAATGCTTGATAAAGCACTGATTCGTGGATTTTACGATCCCAAACAAGTACATGCTCGATGGTGTTTTCATAGTTTAGAGAGTCTGAAAACTCCAAAGAAGACTCCAAGGGGGTCCTTTTTCGTACAATTTAGCCTCCTGAGGCCAAAAAAGTATAAAACATACCAAAGAAGAACTCTCCTAGATTTCGAAGAAGTAAGGCGCACCTTTTTCATATTTAGTCAGGAAGGTCCGAAAAAGGTTAAATTACCACCTACCCAATGCTCCTTCAAAAGCAGCATATAGCCTGAGTTTTACAAGTGTGAAGGAAGGAAAGATCACTCGAAAATATCCATTTGATTACAAGAAATGGGGCTTACAACAATAAAATTGATGCTTTGTTCTTTAAGGTTTAACGAGCATGACAAAGACATAAAGTAAACTCATAATATTTTTCATGTTTTGGTCCAGAGCACGAAAAAGAGAAAACTAAGCTCATACCGGGGGTTCCTTTTCCGTAAGTTTAGTCCCTCAGGTCCGGAAAAGTGATAAACCTATACCTGAGAATACTCTTCTCAATTCCGAAGAAAAGAGAGTGTTCCTTTCTTGTACTATTCCACATGGTCCGAGAAAGTGATAACCTACCACCAATGTGGATGCCCATTCACATATTCTTAACGAGCCTGAATGGACAAGTTTACTTGGTAGTCAAGTCTATTTTGAGGAGTCATATCTGGGCCTAGAGAAACTCAAAATATTTTCCGTGAAGTTTTACGAGTCCATAAAAGTCAACTCACAGCCTCCTTACTATTTTTAATGAGCTCGAAGGATAGCAGAAAGAATGCTTTAAATGTGAGGAGACGAGTGTCATAGACAGGAAAAAATAGTTCCAAGCGCAAGGAACAAACCTATGCATAATGCAAGGAGAGTGAGCAAGATAAGGACACTCAGGGAATGTCTCCTCAAGGTAAAGGGTGTCAAGTTGCAAAGGCAAAATGATTCAAGGCTTAGCTATGATGAGAACAAATATGAGGTCTTATACAACGAGCTAAAAGCGTGGAATCCGGCACCAGACTCATAAGCGCAAGCAGGGCACATGCAAATGCAATTACGACTTGAACAATAAGGTGAGGCCAGTAAACAGTTGTGAATCCAACTACAAATCCTGTCTCCAAGAAACAAGAACATGAGGATAATATTCAGAAGAAAAGATCCGATGCAGGTCACTTTGGAATAAACACATGCGACTTTGCTATCTTCTACAAAAGGTAAAGTCAAGGCAGAATCGATCGAAGAAGATTCTATAGAACCAAGGCTCGAGGGTTTATAATCAGTAAGACAACCTCAGGAGGAGAGCAAAAATCAACAAGGGATATAGAGTCTGCAGGAACAAACTTGGTATCACAGGAGTTGAAAAGTTCATAACAAAAATCAAACTCATCAGGATCACTGACTTGCTGTTCGAAGGGAGAGTCCAAAGACTCAACAAGACCAACATAAGAAGACCGATCCATGGGAAAATCAGGCATACTAAGCAAATCAGGGTGAGGATTAGTCACAACTGAACCAACATCCAAAAGAAGGTCAAACATGATCAAAGACTCTAGGGATACTTCATCCAAAAGAAAGAGATCATCCGAGATAGGACACATGTCTAAACTTTCAAATGGACTGACAGAGTGGAGATTCAGCCCCATAGTCTATATAGGATGACTCACCTGGTCAACTGCTGGGACCAAGTCTCGAGAAGGTAAGCATGAAAACAGAGGCTGCTTCTCAGTAGAAATTGAACGCAAAGGACAAGAGGCCACATAGTTCACCTATGGTGGGGTAGTATCTATAGAAACACTAGGAATCAATAAAGGAAAGACCTAGTCTCTAGTTGGGTTAGGAGACAGATCAAGAAAATCCAACTGATTGATAGTGACAATTTCTTCACCATGATTAAAGTACATCACACGAAAAAATGTTGACACCACAGCTTGCATGGCATAGACATAATCACGTCCAAGGAGCATATTGAAGTCCAAGGGGTCTTCTATCACCATGAAGTCAACTAAGACGGTATTCCCACCCAAAGTAACAGGTGTTTGAGAAAGAATTCGAAAGGCTATACAAGTTTTTCTATCAAACGCCAGTAACTGACTAGTAGTTGACACAAGGCTGGGAGATCCCATGCCTCGTCAAGCACGAGCAGACAAAATACTAACTGAGGCTCCTTCATCAACAATACAACGAGAAATCATATACAATTCAACTTTGACCTTTATCTGGAAAGATGCATCGGAAGGAAGGTGCAGCTCAACTAGGCTATCCCAATCAAAGGAAGCAATCCGAAAGCTTGGTGGGGGTTGATCTGAAGCGAGTTCAGTAAGGTTTGAACTGGTAGTGAAGAAAATGTGACTAGTAGACACTTCACTCTCCAAAGGAAGAGAGGGATTGATCGACAATGGAATCGATTCAACCGCTTCGTGAAAGTCACTCTCCGACGGGAGAGTGGGATTAACCAAAGATGACATTGGTTCAATCACATCAGGACCACTCTCTAAAAGAAGAGTGGGATTGACCAAATATGAGATTGGTTTGACCACTTGATCAACCAAAGGTTGAGTAGGTTGTTGAGAAACTATAGGTTGTTCAGGAGAAGGAAATTCTTGAGTCTCGGACCACATTCTTCACACCTCCATGATAGCAAGGCACTGGTGAGTAAGATGATCACTCTCGCATAGCTTACAAGGGACCTTAAGTTTTCACTTTGAACGACTAGTTTTCTCAATGGTGTCAACATGACTAGCAGTGGCTGACTGTTTTCTCTCAACATGACCTACAGAGGATGAGAGTTTCCCCCCAGCATGAAAACCAGAGTCCGGGTGACTAGATCCAATCTGACTAAGAGAGGTTGGTTGTTGAAAATATTTAGAATGTTAAAAAATGAGATGACCATGAAACCAAACTCTTCGCACCTCTGCGATAGAAGGGAATTTATAAGTAAGGTGGTCTCCCTCACAAAGCTAACAAGGAAACTTGAGCTTGTGTTTTGAATGGATAGTATTTTCAACAGTGTCAACATGACTCGCAGTGGCTGACGAATTGTATTCAGCATGAACTACAGAGGCTAAGAGACTGCCCCCATCATGACTTACAGAGGCTGAGAGACTACCCCCAGCATGACTTGCAGAGGCTGAGAGACTGGGTCCAACATGAATTGTAGAGGTTGGATGGGCACCACCAGCATGAACAACAGAGGCTGAATTGTTAGGATCAACATGCTTTGCAGCAGTTGATGGTGTGCCCCCAGCATGAACCACAGAGGTTGGGTGGATGGATCCAACATCAACAACATAGGTTGGATGGGGAGGTTCAACTTGAACAATAGAGGTTGAATGGGTGCCTTCAGCATGAACTACAAAGGCTGAGTGAATGGATCCAACATGACCTGAAAAGGTTGGAAGGATCCCACCAGCATGATCAATAGAGGCTGGATGGTGAATATCAACTTGACTTGGAGAGGTTGAGTGCTTAGATCCAACATGACCTGCAGAGGTTGGATAGGTACCCCGAGCATGAACCACAGAGGCTGGGTGGTGAGTTTCAACTTGACTTGTAGAGGTTGAACGAGTGCCCCCTTGCTTATGTGCCTTCTTCATATTCCTCCTTCTTTTACTCCTTTTAGACTGGCGGTTACTAGTATCAGTACTTTCACTGCATGAGGTAGAAGGAGGAGGAGAATCAACTATAGGTGAAGGGGAAGCAGTGTTTTGATGCCCTTGATATAAGGATCTTACTTGAGAAGAATCAGGAGCATCCAGGATATTTGGAGTGGAAAACAACCACATCGGTAGCCCTAAGGTCAATCCAGGTAGATTCAGGGTGGCCATCAAGGGAACACCAACATTCCCTGTGAGAGGAATAGTACAGGGAGTTCCCAGCATGGGGATCTCTTGGTTGGTGTTCAAATGGGTGTTAGCCATAGTTTCAAACCAGGGGACAAAGTCTGAGGTTGATAGGAAACCAAAATTACAAAGCACACACCTAAAGGCACACTAATTACAGACAAACCACACAACACTCACTAAAAATTCCTAAAGCCAAATAGACAAACATGTATAAAATACACTTTCCAAAAGAAAGCTGATAGACAGTTACTTGGAATCCCTGTAGATGTTCTTAGGCACAAGTGGAGGAATCACCCACCGCCCTCCCACACCTTCTACTGGGGTTACCTTCCAAGTCCGTCTAAGGTCAACTAGAAATAGCCTTCCGATGTACCTATGTATGAACCCTAGATGTCAAAGAGACTAAAGGATACCTTAACTATATTGACAGTCTGGGGGGACAGTTGCAAGCCTGGTTTGTATGCATGGGCAGGGTAGCAAAGCATGAAACCCTGTCTAAGACAGAATCCCCAGATGCACAAAAACCTTGGTCTACGCTTTGACAAGGAATCAGAGGGTTATCTCCTCAGTCCAAGTCTCCACGCGGCCTCGTGCTTAACTCTCGTTTGAGAGGAGCTTCCCAGATACAATTAACATAGAGAAGGGTTTACCTAGTGATTGGCCAACTACGTCTAAAATTTGAACACTTGTGGAGAGTTGAAACTCCCTAATCCACAAGTCTAGCCTGATCTAGTTGGTGTATGACCCTATAAAATAAAACTTACTAGTAATTTTTAAATTATACTGTTTATTTTAAGGGCTATTTTTAGTCAAAGGGTAAATGGCGTGAAAATTATGTGGTGTTTTGACTCAAAGTTGAAACAAAATGACTAAGCAAAGAGATATGAAATGCAAAAAGCAAAAATTATTCTCTTTATTTTTCAAATAGAATACTCGAAAGCCATAAAAGATCAAATCTTTTTTCTTTTTTCAAAAACAATGATATGCCATGAAATCTAGAATAAAAAACTAATCTACATGCATATAAAGCAAACATGTGTTTTTGTCTTTTTCTTTTATAAATGCAAAAGAAAAATAGCCTATCAACTAATGCAAGCTAGTACTGTAAGCAAAACAAATAGACAACTACTCTACACCCCACAAACAAACCCTAGGTTTCCCTAAAGTTGGATATCAACCTCTCTTGAAAGGAAGGCTTACAAAGGTAAACAAGCCAACAACTTTGGAATGAATAGACTGAGAGAAAATACTGACATAAACAAAGGTCAATAAGTCCCAAGTATCAATCTAAACCTACAAACAGAGGCTGCTCAGCACCTTGTCCAACAAGGTCAAGCCAAAGAAGGAGGTAGGGGGGAAAGTAGCAAAAACAAGTATATGTTCTTTTTATTTTTCTTTTATAAATGCAAAAGAAAAACTACCTACAAAGAAAAGTATGTGAATAATAAGAACAAAGAAAAAGTAACTTTTCTATACAACCACCAAACAAACTCTAGAATGCCCTAAAGTCAGTATAAACCCTACTTGGAAGGAAGGCTTGCATAAAAGACAAGTCAACTATTTTGGCATGGTGAAGTTAACCAACAAAAGAAGAAGGAAACCAATACCAACAAGCTTCTTAAATCAAACAAATATCACTAACAGAGTCTGACCAAAAACATAAGCCAAAAATCATACGAAGCAAAGGAGGTAGGAGAAAGAGCAAAGAGAAAACCCTAATGCTATAAAAGGGCTTACCACATAGATAAATAAAAACCAAAAGGGATGACACTAACTCCCTGTAGTCATGCACCTATAGAGGACACCAAAATACCTACCAAACAGTCCACAACAGTAGAAAGAACCACAAAAATGAGGAAAAACACTGTTTTAGGGGCACATGTGGGTTATACTACTGACAGGTCGCGTGTCATACACAGGTTGCTAATACAGCAAGTTGCGTACGTATGCGGGTTACCAATACAGCAAGTCACGTGTATAAGCACATGCGGGTTGTATAGCTAACAAGTCACGTATCATACGTGGGTTGACAGTATAGACAGTCGTGTGTACCAAACCAGACATGCGACTGTTCAGTCTGCAAGTCGCATATGGGTGGAAAAACTCACAAAAAAGGTCAAAAACTGCCTTAGGAAGGTAGGGGAAGTGTCTTATCAGACTTATAAAGTGTTCCTAAGTGGAAAGAAGGACCTAAAACAATGCAAAAGACTAAAAGAAAGATAGAGAAACCCCAAACAGACAAGGCTATCCCCAGCGGAGTCACCAGTTCTGTTGTAACAGAAAGTATCCTATGGCTAGGGTTTAAGAGGCCATCAACATACTGGGGTTGAAAGGTGAATGTATAATGTTCAGCAAGCATATATAAGCAATATTTAGAGATAAGAAAGGTCCACACCTAATTAACTAAAGGCTGGTCCAAGCTTTCTCTAGCCCTTCTCCTTGCTCCTCTTGCTCCAAGAGACCTGCAAAACGAATTATAAATTCCTTAAACCATTATGACCACATATAAAACAATGATAATCAAATAAACATGAACTAATGATCTGAATAACATCATCATATGATCATAAATAGATTTTCAATCACACATCGAACAATGATTTGGGAAGAAGAAGGACATCACATCTTTATTAATATTGAAAACAAGTACAAGTATACCTTCTCTTTAAGTTCGGCACCTCACGAAACCTTGATCCAGTTCTACTGCTTCTCTTCTCCAAGGAACTCAGCCTTCAAGCTCTGCAACACAAGGAGAAAGCTTCTAGGGAAAAGGTGTGGGCAAAGAGAGCTCCAAATTCTCCAGCATAACAATGCAAAGATTCCAAGTCTCCTCTCATGGACCTCCCTACCTCTATTTATATGCTTAAGGAAGAGTTAGGGGAAAAGAAAAAGTAGTTACAACTGAAGGAGTCAGTTGGATAACTACCCAAAATTCAAAAGGCGTGTTTTTTTTGACATTTTTAAGAGGCATACGCGGGTTGCTAAAACAACAATCGTGTACACGAGAAATACACGTGGGTTGCTCATATAGAAATTCACATATATATAGAAAATCACGTACGTAGGTGGGTATTACAGAGAGAAACTCGTGTACGTACGTGGGTTTCCTTAAGGGTATGTCGCATATAGACAAAAAAATCATTTTTATGGTATTTCTGGGCATTTTCAGACTTTGGTGTTTTCTAGAAATTTTTAGCTAACATAAATATATTTCCAATGGTGTAGAGATGAGTTCAAATAGAGTTACAAAACTCAAGATATAGGTCCTCCAATTTAGGTGTTTTTTCAGTGACTTTCAATGACTTTTCATGAAGTGTCGTCATGGAAGTGTCGACATGCGACGTAATCAGGGGAAAATGGTCACAGGAAGAGATGTGCCATTTTGAACTATAACAGATGCCCCCTAATGTGTGAGGTTAGATGGGAAGACGATAGCCGAAATACATTATAAAGGAAACAACTAAGTATGGAGAGAGTAGAGAATCCAAGATCAAAAAGGCTCGAACAAAGGAACATGTAAGAGAGAGAAATGTCAGAAAAACTGATCTCTGGGACATACACATCCATATACAAAACATCGCCATAAAGATATAGGAGGATCCAAGATATGTATAACTGATGAAACTATCATGGTCGCTCAATATGCAAAAAGGCGCCATATCAAATCTAAAGGAGTCATGGCCGCAAATGAACAAGGTGGATCCATACTCGACAATCAATCATAGCCACAAAAATACAAGGTGGATCTAAGTCTCAGCAAAATGTCATATAAAGTGTAACAAGGTCTTGCACAACTTGGGCAATAGCAAAAGATGACAATGCTACTGTCAGCCCAAGGTCTTCAATCCAAACCACCCAAAAAAAGGTATGAATCCTAACCATGCGAATAAAGGAGTTGAAGTTGAACATGGAGGAAACCGTTTGATTACCGATAAATAATGAAAACCGTTAACAAACGCGAGGGAAACCACCGTTAATGAAAATGGTCCCAAAGGTACCAAGTACATTCTAACAAGTGTGATTACAAGGACTTGAAGTCGAACACTTGAAGAATCTATCGAGTAGGAGACATTAAGGTATTCCCACTACCCAATAGCGAGTGAAATTTCCACTGATGACAACAACCCCCAAGGTACTATCATAAAACTCTAAATCTCATTCCCAGAGCAAGAAGTGTTGCAGTTGATAGGAAGAGATCCATTGGAAGGAAGGAATTAAGGAATCCTTCATCATCCAACATGACGTAAGTCAAAGACTAATTGGATCTGGAATTGGTACTGAATTTCACGACAAGAAATGCTGAAGACATGATGTAATGAACTGATACTAGGGAATGGCCGACACAAAAGGTCAAGGCAACTGCAAAATGGCTGACAAAGGTTTAATCCTTTAATAATGAGCATGACACAAAAGTGACTTATGCATATTTTGACATAAAAGGACCAATGACACAAATCTACAATGTAGGAGACATTGACAGATTCCCCATATAATTGGAAAAAAAACCAACAGAAGGAGTACAAAACTCTGAATCGGGTTAAGGTCAAAACACTAGGACCCAACTGTTTATAGACTCAAAACTAGTGCTTTGTTTAAGGAAATAAGAATTGCTACCATGATGTAAAAAACATGTGAATGAACTTCCCTTCCCCTCTTTCTTGTAAAGGTTTAACGAGTCCAAGAAAGCAAACTTGGGACCATCTTCATTTTTGGCAAGCTCAAAGAAAAGAAAGAAGAATGCTTGATAAAGCACTGATTCGTGGATTTTATGAGCTCGAACTAGTACACGCTTGACGGTGTTTTCATAGTTTAGAGAGTCTGAAAACTCCAAAGGAAACTCCAAGGGGGTCCATTTTCATACAATTTAGTCTCCTGAGGCCAAAAAAGTGTAAAACATACCAAAGAAGAACTCTCTTATCTTCCGAAGAAGTAAGGTGCACCTTTTTCGTATTTAGTCAGGAAGGTCCGAAAAAGGTTAAATTACCACCTACCCAATGCTCCTTCAAAAGCAGCATATAGCCTGAGTTTTACGAGTGTGAAGGAAGGCAAGATCACTCTGAAAGATCCATTTGATTATGAGAAATGAGTCTTACAACAATAAACTCAATGCTTTGTTCTTTAAGGTTTAACGAGCATGACAAAGACATAAAGTACACTCAGAATCTTTTTCATGTTTTGGTCCAGAGCACGAAAAAGAGAAAACTAAGCTCATAGCGGGGGTTCCTTTTCCATAAGTTTAGAAACTCAGGTTTGGAAAAGTGATAAACCTATACCTGAGAATACTCTTCTCAATTCCGAAGAAAAGAGAGTGTTCCTTTCTTGTACTATTGCACACGATCCAAGAAAGTGATAACCTACCACCAATGTGGATGCGCATTCACACATTCTTAATGAGCCTGAATGGACAAGGTTACTCGGTAGCCAAGTCTATTTTGAGTAGTCAGACCTGGGCCTAAAGAAACTCAAAATATTTCCTGTGAAGTATTAACGAGTCCAAAAAAGTCAACTCGCGGCCTCCTTACTGTTTTTAACGAGCTCGAAGGAGAGCAGAAAGAATGCTCTAAATGCGAGGAGACAAGTGTCATAGACAGGCAAAACTAGTTCCAAGTGCAAGGAACAAACCTATGCATAATGCAAGGAGAGTGAGCAAGATAAGGACACTCAGGGAAAGTCTACTCAAGGTAAAGGGTGTCAAGTTGCAAAGGAAAAATGATACAAGGCTTAGTGATGATGAGAACAAAGATGAGGGCTTATACAACGAGCTAAAAGCATGGAAGCCGGCACCAGACTCATAAGCACAAGCAAGGCACATGCAAATGCAATTACGACTTGAACAACAAGGCGAGGCCAGTAAAAAATTGTGAGTCCAACTACAAATCCTCTCTCCAAGAAACAAGAACATGAGGATCATATTCAGAAGAAACGATTCGATGCAGGTCACTTTGGAAGAAACACATGCGACTTTGCTATCTTCTACAAAAGGTAAAGTCAAGGAAGAATCGACCGAAGAAGATTCTATAGAACCAAGGCTCGAGGGTTTATAATCATCAAGATCAACCCTAGGAGGAGAGAAAAAATCAACAAGGGATATAGAGTCTGCAGGAACAAACTTAGTATCACAGGAGTTGAAAAGTTCATAAGAAAAATCAAACTCATCAGGATCACTGACTTGCTGTTCGAAGGGAGAGTCCAAAGACTCAACAAGACCAACATAAGAATACTGATCCATGGGAAAATCAGGCATACTAAGCAAATCAGGGTGAGGCTTAGTCATAACTGAACCAACATCCAAAAGAAGGTCAGACTGTATCAAAGACTCTAGGAAGACTTCATCCAAAAGAAAGAGATCATCCAAGATAGGACACATGTCTAAACTTTCAAATGGACTGAAAGAGTGGAGATTAAGCCCCACAGTCTATATAGGATGACTCACCTAGTCAACTGCTGGGACCAAGTCCCAAGAAGGTAAGCATGAAAACAGAGGCTGCTTCTCAGTAGCAATTGAACGCAAAGGACAAGAGGCCACATAGCTCACCTATGGTGGGGTAGTATCTATAGAAACACTAGGAATCAATAAAGGAAAGACTTGGTCTCTAGTTGGTTCAGGAGACAGAACAAGAAAATCCAACTCAACGATAGTGACAATTTCTTCCCCATGATGAAAGTACATCACACAAAAAATGTTGACACCATAGCTTGTATGGCATAGACATAATCACGTCCAAGGAGCATATTGAAGTCCAAGGGGTCTTCTATCACCATGAGGTCAACTAAGATGGTCTTCCCACCCAAAGTAACAGGTGTTTGAGCAAGAATTCCCAAGGCTATACAAGTTCTTCTATCAAATGCCAGTAACTGACTAGCAGTCGACACAAGGCTGGGAGATCCCATGCCTCGCCAAGCACGAGCAGAAAAAATACTAACTAAGGCTCCTTCTCAATAATACAACGAGCAATAGTATACGATTCAACTTTGACCTTTATCTAGAAAGGTGCATCGGAAAGAAGGCGCGGCTCAACTAGGCTATCCCAATCAAAGGAAGCAATCTGAGAGCTTGGTGGGGGTTGATCTAAAGCGATTTCAGTGCCCCCCTATTCAGTAAGTTCTGAACTGGCAGTGAAGAAAATGTGACTAGTAGACACTTCACTCTCCAAAGGAAGAGTGGGATTGATCGACAATGGCATCAATTCAATCTCTTCGTGAAAGTCACTCTCCGACGGGAGAGTGGAATTGACCAAAGATGACATTGGTTCAATCACATCAGGACCACTCTTCGAAAGAAGAGTGGGATCGACCAAATATAAGATTGGTTCGACCACTTGATCAACCAAAGGTTGAGTATGTTGATGAGAAACTATAGGTTGTTTAGGAGAAGGAAATTCTTGAGTCTCGGACCACACTCTTCGCACCTCCGCGATAGCAGGCCACTGGTGAGTAAGATGATCACTCTTCCATAGCTTACAAGGGAGCTTAAGTTTTCACTTCGAATGACCATTTTTCTCAACGGTGTCAACATGACTAGCAGTGGCTGACTATTTGCTCTCAACATGACCTGCAAAGGATGAGAGTTTGGCCCCAGCATGAAAACTAGAGGCCGGGTGACTGGATCCAACCTGACTAAGAGAGGTTGGTTGTTGAAAATATTCAGAATGTTCAAAAATGAGATGACCATGAAACCAAACTCTTCGCACCTCCACGATAGAAGGGCATTTATAAGTAAGGTGGTGTCCTTCATAAAGCTTACAAGGAAACTTGGGCTTGTGTTTTGAACGGATAGTCTTGTCAATAGTGTCAACATGACTCGCAGTGGATGACAAATTGTCTTCACCATGAACTATAGAGGCTAAGAGACTGCCCCCAGCATGACTTACAGAGGCTGAGAGACTACCCCCAGCATGACTTGTAGAGGCTGAGAGACTGGGTCCACCATGACTTGCAAAGGTTAGACGGGCACCACCAGTATGAACAACAGAGGCTGAATGGTTAGGATCAACATGATTTGCAGCAATTGAGTGTGTGCCCCCAGCATAAACCACAGAGGCTGGGTGGATGGATCCAACATGAACAACAGAGGTTGGATGGGGAGGTTCAACTTGAACAATAGAGGTTGAACATGTGCCTTCATCATGAACTGCAGAGGTTGAGTGACTAGATCCAACATGACCTAGAAAGGTTTGAAGGATCCCACCAGCATGATCAACAGAGGCTGGATGGTGAAGATCAACTTGACTTGCAGAGGTTGAGTGCTTAGATCCAACATGACCTATAGAGGTTGGATAGGTGCCCCCAGCATGAACCACAGAGGCTGGGAGGTGAGGTTCAACTTGACTTGTAGAGGTTGAATGAGTGCCCCATTGCTTATGTGCCTTCTTCCTATTCCTCCTTCTTTTACTCCTTTTAGACTACCAGTTACTAGTATCAGTGCTTTCACCGCATGAGGTATAAGGAGGAGGAGAATCAACTACAGGTGAAGGCGAAGCAATGTTTTGATGCCCTTGATATAAGGAGCTTACTTGAGAAGCATCAAGAACATTCAAAATAGCTGGAGTGGAAAACAAACACACCGGTAGCCCTAAGGTGATTCCAGGTAGATTCAGGGTGGCCATCAAGGGAACACCAACATTCCCTGTGAGAGGAATAGTACAGGGAGTTCCCAGCATGGGGATCTCTTGGTTGGTGTTCAAAGGGGTGTTAGCCATAGTTTCAAACCAGGAGACAAAGTCTGAGGTTGATAGGAAACCAAAATTACAAAGCACACACCTAAAGGCACACTAAGTACAGACAAACCACACAGCACTCACTAAAAATTCCTAAATCCAAACAGACAAACGGGTATAAGATATGCTTTCCAAAATAAAGCTGATAGACAGTTACTTGGTGTTCCTGTAGATGTTCTTAGGCACAAGCGGAGGAATCACCCACCACCCTCCCACACCTTCTACCAAGGTTACCTTCCAAGTCCATCCAAGGTCAACCAGAAATAGCCTTCCGGTGTACCTGTGTATGAACCCTAGATATCAAAGACACTAAAGGCTACCTTAACTATATTGATAGTCTAGGGGGACAGTCACAAGACTGTTTTGTATGCATGGGAAGGGTAGAAAATCCCGAAACCCTGTCTAAGACAGAATCCCCAGATGCGCAAAAACCTTGGTCTATGCTTTGACTAGGAATCGAAGGGTTATCTCCTCAGTCCAAGTCTCCACGTGGCCTCATGCTTAACTCCTGTTTGAGAGAAGCTTCCCAGATGCAATCAATGTAGAGAAGGGTTTACCTAGTGATTGGCCAACTACGTCTGAAATTTGAACACTTGTGGAGAGTTGAAACTCCCTAATCCACAAGTCTAGCCTGGGCCAGTTGGTGTATGACCCTATAAAATAAAACTTACTAGTAATTTTTAAATTATATCGTTCATTTTAAGGGCTATTTTTAGTCAGAGGGTAAATGGAATGAAACTTATGTGGTGTTTTGACTCAAAGTTGAAACAAAATGACTAAGAAAAGAGATATGAAATGCAAAAAGCAAAAACCATTCTCTTTATTTTTCAAATAGAAAACTCGAAAGCCATAAAAGATCAAATCTTTTTTCTTTTTTCAAAAACAATGATATGCAATGCAATCTAGACTAAAAAACTAATCTACATGCATATAAAGCAAACATGTGTTTTTGTATTTTTATTTTATAAATGTAAAATAAACTTATAGCCTATCAACTAATGCAAGCTAGTACTGTAAGCAAAACAAATAGACAACTACTCTACACCCCACAAACAAACCCTAGGTTTCCCTAAAATTGGATATCAACCTCTCTTGAAAGGAAGGCTTACAAAGGTAAACAAGCCAACAACTTTGGAATGAAGAGACTGAGCAAAAATACTGACATAAACAAAGGTCAAGAAGTCCCAAGTATCAATCTAAACCTACAAACAGAGGCTGCTCAGTACCTTGTCCAACAAGGTCAAGCCAAACAAGGAGGTAGGGGCTAAAGCAGCAAAAACAAGTATATGTTCTTTTTATTTTTCTTTTATAAATGCAAAAGAAAAACTACCTACAAAGCAAAGTATGCAGATAATAAGAACAAAGCAAAAGGAACTTTGCTATACAACCACCAAACAAACTCTAGAATGCCCTAAAGTCAGTATAAACCCTACTTGGAAGGAAGGCTTGCATAAAAGACAAGTCAACTATTTTGGCATGGTGAATTTAACCAACAAAAGAAGAAGGAAACCAACACCAACAAGTTTCTAAAATCAAAAAAAGATCACTAACAGAGGCTGACCAAAAACATAAGCCAAAAATCATACCAAGTAAAGGAGGTGGGAGAAAGAGCAAAGAGCAAACCCTAATGCTATAAAAGGGATTACCTCAGAGATAAAGAACAACCAATAGGGATGACACTAACTCCCTGGAGTCATGCACCTATAGAGGACACCAAAAGACCTACCAAACAGCCCACAAAATTAGAAAGAACCACAAAAAATGAGGAAAAACACTGTTTTAGGGGCACACGTGGGTTGTACTACTGACAGGTCGCGTTTCAAACGCGGGTTGCTAATACAACAAGTCGCGTATGTACATGGGTTGCTAATACAGCAAGTCGCATGTATAATCACACGCAGGTTGTATAGCTGACAATTCGCGTATCATACGTGGGTTGACAGTATAGACAGTCACTTGTACCAAACTAGACACACTATTGTTCAGTCTGCAAGTCGCGTATGGGTGGAAAAACTCACAAAAAAGGTCAAAAAATACCTTAGGAAGGCAGGGGAAGTGTGTTATTAGACTTATAAAGTGTTCCTAAGTGGCAAGAAGGACCTAAAACAATGCAAAAGACTGAAAGAAAGACAGAGAAACCCCAAACAGACAAGGCTATCCCCAGCGGAGTTGTCAGTTCTGTTGTAAAGGAAAGTATCCTATGGCTAGGGTTTAAGAGGCCATCAACATACTGGGGTTGAAAGGTGGATGTATAATGTTCAGCAAGCATATATAAGCAAGATTTAGAGATAAGAAAGGTCCACACCTGATTAACTGAAGGCTGGTCCAAGCTTTCTCTAGCCCTTTTCCTTGCTCCTCTTGCTCCAAGAGACCTACAAAACGAATTACACCTTCCTCAAACCATTATGACCACATATAAAACAATGATAATCAAATAAACATGAACTAATGATCTGAATAACATCATCATATGATCATAAACAGAGATTCAATCACACATTGAACAATGATTTGGGAAGAAGAAGGACATCACATATTTATTAATCTTGAAAACAAGTACAAGTATACCTTCTCTTCAAGTTCGGCACCTCACGAAACCTTGATCCGGTTTTGTTGCTTCTCTTCTCCAAGGAACTTGTTGGTTCTCTGGGGCAGACCCGGGTTTACTTGTTATGTACCAACAAAACCCCTAGCTCACTCGCCCTTTCGGTGACAGTAAAGGTGTGGGAAAAGAGAGCTCCAAATCCTCCAGCATAACAATGCAAATATTCCAAGTCTCCTCTCATGGACCTCTCTACCTCTATTTATATGCTTAAGGAAGAGTTAGGGACGAATTCAAAGTAGTTACAACTGAAGGAGTCAGTTGCATAACTACCCAAACTACCCGAAATTCAAAAGGTGTGTTTTTTTGACATTTTTAAGAGGCATACATGGGTTGCTAAAACAACAGTCGTGTACATGAGAAATACACACAGGTTGCTCATATATAAAGTCATGTATATATAGAAACTCATGTACGTGGGCATGTATTACATAGAGCAACTCGTGTACGTACGCGGGTTTCCTTAAGGGCAAGTCATGTACAGACATAAAACTCATTTTTAGGGTATTTCTGGGCATTTTCAGACTTTGGTGTCTTCTAGAAAGTTTTAGCCAATAGAAATATATTTCCAATGATGTAGATATGAGGTCAAACGGAGTTACAAAACTCAGGATATAGGTCCTCCAATTTAGGTGTTTTTTCAGTGTCTTTTCATGAAGTGTCATCATGGAAGTGTCGACATGCGACGAAATCATGGGAAAGTGGTCATAGGTAGAGATTTGTCATTTTGATCTATAAAAATATATCTCTTTTGGAATTGTTGTTGAGAATAACATTTTGGCTAAGCCCAGGTCCACTCAACTTGGATCATAACATGTATGATGGTTTGAAGCGCTTCTTGATGAATTTTGTGGCTAAATTTGATGGAGTATGCAGTCGAGATTTTTATTTGTTATTCTACTTCTATTCAAGCATTGAAATATTTATCTCATTTGCAATGGAATGCACAAATGAAGAATTATGGGCCGAATTACGCATCAAGGTTATTTTGGATATGGTCATGAATCGCGATTATAAACTGATTTGCTTAGGAAAATCATGTGGAGCTTTCTGGTTTCAATATGTTGGAAAGCAAATGGCTGGTGGTTCATGGAAGTTAGAGTTTGGTAGGGGCATCTTGGTCAAATCTCTTTCAAAACTCAAATCGTCGAAATTCGAATGCTCCAATTATGGGTCCAAATTTCCAATCCATTTGGAACACACTTTAGGAATCATTATTTTATTTCTTAAAAGTGGGATGGATGTTCCCACATGGAGGTCATGGTTTTTTTTTATGTACTTTGTATTTTGGTGGTGTATTTAATATTGTGTTCATTAGTTGTTAGGAGGAATGAGTGTTTCTTTTTTTTATTTAGTTTAAATTATTATAAGTGATATGTTTGTTCTTGTTGAGCCATTTTGTAATAAATGAGTAAACTGTTTTTATCCCTCTAACAAATGGTGATCCACCAATTTTGAACATAAATAATAAAGTGGTTTAAGTTTTAACCACTAGTTTGTTAAAAAGGTTTATAAAAAATATTTGTTTCTTCTTCATAAGACCAAAAGAGAGGACCCTTTGTGTCCTGGAAACTATGTACTTATGATATTTGATCATAAACGTTTACAAAGTTTGTTAAAGATTGGTTAGGATAAGTGGGGGGTTTTATCATTTTTTTAATCACCTAAGGCTAGATTTAGGGATTTAATATTATTTTATTGTAACATTGAGTTAAGGCTACAAATTAGTATATATAAGGGTTGGTCTTCTCACTTATTTGGTCATAATTGGATTATGAAATATCTCCAATTTTTGGAGCCTCATTGTTATATCTTTCATGGAGTTGTAAGTGGTTTCTAGTTTTTACCTTTAATGTTGTTGACGATGTATGGAATTTCTAGAACATGCTATTAGGGCCATAGAAGGACAATATTGTCACATTGGAAGGATTGCGAGAAACTTTATCCTCCATTCTTTTGTTGTTTCATACAAGAATGTTTCATTTGTTCTAAGTCATCTAAAACGAGTAAGGAACTTGGAATATTTCATTGTATGAGGCACGCCCTACTATCACTATTTTGAGTTAACACAGAAAAGGGTCTCCTAGTGATTTCTACGATTGTGATGTAAAATTTTCGGGTTAGTTGGGTCGCATTGCAAGGGATCCAATTCTCCCAAACCATTCCTGAACTTCCCCATATTCCATTGGTATTGTTTCTTCTTGACTCCATTTTTCCTTTGAGGGATTGGCATTAGTTTTTGAAACCTTCCATCACCAATACTACAATGAAAATACCTGAAGATTTTATAAGGTTAACTCTTCAAATCACCCTTGAGCTCTCATTGCCATAGCATAACAATCATATCTTAGGGAAGCCCCCCTTGAGTTGGAGAAGAGAAAACCGAAAGTGTGGGGATGTAGTTATGTAAGGTACCTTTTTGGGGAAATTAGGAACAATATCCTAAGTATTTCAAGTAGGCTTCAAAACTTTGACATTCAAAACATTCTTTCTCGACACCCTCATTGACAATGGACTTTACATTGACTTCATGGTTATGAGACAACTGGGGAAGATTAAGGGAAGTGATATTAGGTTCTGGTAGGCTTGAAAAAATGATATATGTGGCTTATAAATATGTAGTTTAGGACTCTTCACAAATAGTTCACATCCATCCTCCTTCAATACTTTGTCTAGTTTCAAATCTAGAAAAAGTAGTAAACTAGTCTTTCTTGGTTTGGTTCCCAATACCACCAAATATTTCCAAATTTATTATGGAAGGGTACTATGTGATTTAAAACATCCTAAAAGACCTTTTACATTCAATGGTAAAATCATAAAAACTTGTTTTGACATGTTATTCAAGTTTGCACAATTTTGGCCATTTTCTAGCTTTAGACTAGTGAAACCCAAGTTGATTCAAATGCACCCAAATGACTTCAAATTATATATGGAAGGGATTTAGGGATATTAGGACATCCCAATTAATATTATGAATGTCCATACACATTTTAAATACTTCTACAACTTTATTTTGACCCTAGGGAAAAATGATATAACACTAGGAAAATCGATGTTAAAACCCCCAAGGGTAGATAACACTTTTGGATCTCCAAATGTAGTGCGAACCTCCAAAATTCCAGAAAATAGTATGGGGGTGCATATCAGACATAAATTTATATCATTATTCATGTTTATTAATATTTTCAAACTGATTATGAGGCACAACATCTGTAAGGTAACTTTCATGGAAATTGCTTATGGGGAAATTACATTACTAGCTTAAGTTTGGCACATGAACAATATGATAAATGGTTCAGATAGTAACATGAAATATAATGGCCATATATAGCATACAAATTACTATCTCCAACAACTTTAAACTCAAATAAAATTCCTCATACAAATCTGATACAAAACTCTTTCAAGCTTGAAGCCAAATTCATGAAAACTAGTTAGAGCATGGGAAAGTAATCATTTCACACATGGATTTATTTATTTCAAATTACGGAGCATATGGACATAAGAGTGTTATTCATTTTTTAATTTTTCATTAGTTGTTTTTCTCACAAATTTTCAGAAAAATCAAAAATATTTTAAGTTTTGTAGTTTCTCAAATTGTTAAAAAAAGGTTTCATTAGTTTTCATTTACAAAGAAAAAGAAAAAAATTGCATTGTTAGTTGCATTCACTTTGAAATTTTTATACATCATTTTCTTTCACTTTTTTGAGTCTATAACACCATCCAGTCTCATTTCTCTACCTTGAGTAATACAACCATTAAAAGAACGTTTAACTTAAAATCTATTAGTAATTTTATTTTTATAGGTTCGAACATAAACTAGCTTAGGATAGGTTTTTGGAATAGGAGATTTAAACTATCCAAAAACACTTTGATTTCAAACATAGTGTCCTATATTTAGTTAAATCCACTTCTACAAGAGATAATCCAGAAATATCCTCTCACACAGGAGTTAAGCATGAGGCTGCATGAGAGCTCGGTTGAGGAGATACCCCTCCACTTCCTTGTTCGATCGCTTATGAGGATTAGTGTGCGTTTGGGGATCTTATCAATACCACTTCTTGGGCCTCGTGAGGTTCCAGTATTGATAGGGTTTTGGGCTTAGCTACTCTTCCCATGCACATTGATCAGGCCAGCGACTGTTCTGCCAAAATATCGGTGTAGATTTGGTAGCCTTAGTCTTTAGACACTAGGATCTTACACAAGTGGTATTGGAAGGATATTTCCAGTACACCTAGGACAGACTTGGAAGGTAACCTCAGTTGACAATTTGGGAGGGTGGTTGGGTGATTCCAGCGGTTGCACCCAGAGAAATATTCACGAGATGCCAAGTAACCATCCTTCGATCTTCACTGGTTGGACCTGAGCCCTAATCATCCCAGGATTTCCTTTGGAAGGTGTATCTTTTATCTGATGTGTCTTTGTTACTTAGGAGATTTTTAGTGTGTGTTGTTTGGTTTGTATGTGCTTCGTTGGCCTTTAGGTGTGTGATTCAAATTTATAGTTGTGGACGATCAAATTATTTGTAGGTATAGAAGATTGCAAAACCTTACTCCATATGTTACAGTGGAGCCTAATTTTGAATTTAATCATGGATGGGTTTAGTTTACTAGGTTTAAATTTTCTAGCCTATAGAATTCATGTCATCATGGATATCTTACAAATTGTATTGATTTTATTTCTATTTTCTCATGCAAGTTTCACTTTGGGTTTCTATATTTATTTGATATGTCAATTGTGAAATATTCAACGAGATGTCAAACATCGATCGTGGAAAAAAAAATCAAAATAGAGGGACGCATTCTCATACTTTCATAAGTCTCAATCTAAGAATCCTGATTCTCTTCATGATTCAAACTCTTTTGAGAAACCCATCAATGAGAGAGATGTCAACACTTCTGAGAATGCATCTAATAACCATATAACGAATGATAAAACAGGTTCCTTTAGTGAACCAAGTGAGATAAATGCAATTCAACCAGAAATTGACAATGATAATGTTGAAGGTTTTTCCTTGGGAGGCAACACAAATCATTCACAATCACGAAAAATGAAGAAAGGTCAATGGGATGCAGGGAGAAAATTCCAATTGGAATGGGCCTCAATATTTCCTTTTATTGAACCAATAACTTCAATAAATCAGAATTAAGCTACACGAGAGGTTAAATGCATTGTATGTAGCTTGAAACTAGGTAAGACAATAAAAATTGCAAATGAAGTTAGATACAATAGAGAAGCATGTGGGAAAGATTTATGTCAAGCAAATTGAAAATGGTGAAGAGAAGTCTATTACCAAATGCAAATATTGTGAGGAATGTCAACATGTAAAATATCAAGAAGAATATAATAAATACTTAATAAGTAGGAGTAAACTTGAGGCAAGTGGAGGGACTATCACATATCTATTTGGAAAAACAATGGAAAGAAATTAACTATCCAAGACGACGCAATTAAGCACTGTATTTCACATCTTATCTAGAGGTCTCCCTATGATAGATTATTTATATTATAAGAAATATGTATCTTTTCTTGATGTATCAAATTTTCCATCTTCTCACTAGTCTATAATGAGTGGTTGGGAATGGGAAAAATATCTAGCTCAAGTAGAATAGGATGATTTGAAAGAGAAGATTGCTAATGCCATATTTTTTTCACTATCTTTCAATGAAGTTATAACTAGTGACAATACTTCATGGGTATGCATGAGTATTTATATGCTTAATGGTCATATTAGGAATTCATGTCTACTTGGGATTCAAAAAACGAAGAAGAGTTCTACAGTTGCAAATATTTATGAACTTGTTATTAATAATTTGAAGGAAATTGGTGGTATGGATGATTTAATGATCGCAAAATGGTTGGTATGTGTTGGAGTAGATGGAGCATCAATAATGCAAGGACAAGGGAATGGGCTTTGTGTCAAACTATAACTATTAGCTTCACCATTTATGATCAGTATTCATTGTATGGCTCATAGGATGTATCTTGCATTTAAAATAGTAAGCAAGTTTCCACTGGTTTCAAAAGTTCAATAACTTGTATGTGAGACTCATGCATACTTTTGTCATAGTCCTAAGCGATTTACAGAGTTTCAACAATTTGCAGATGGTATTATAGATGGAAAAAACCTATTAAAATATGTTGATACAAGATGGATTTCATTGAATGGACCAGATCAAAGACTATTTAGTGAGTACAAATCATTGGTAGGGGTGATATATGAACATCGCTTTAGTGTAGACAAAGCTCAAGATCTTCTCTTTCGAATAACTGATATAGAGACATTATTAACATTGGTTGGAATTCTTCCTTTGCTTCATGAAATGAATGTCCTTGTCAAAATGGCTCAGAGTTGTACAATGTATATTGCATAGTACACAAATGCAAGGAAATTAGCATGCCTTGCATTGGATAATTTGTATACGATGCCAGGGTATTTTACAAGTCCAACGTTTAATGGTTGGACTACTCTCATTGATATAGAAAAGTCTGAAAATTATTTGAAATTTGATGAAAAAGGGAGACTATGTATGGTAGTGCATGGGTATATGGTTCCCTTTCATTATGTTAGTAACATGGGACAAACCATCAAAGAGTGTTGTGTGTCAAGAGATCAGTTCAATGATATTGTGATTTCAGTGAGACACAACTTGATACAAATTGCACAATCATTATCATCAGAGATAAGAGAACTATTTCCTCGAGATGAATTATTGGAGGCCATGTCTATGGTATACCATCAATATTGGAATAAGGAAAAAGGTAAAGACACTTTGACAGTTGACTTTTCAGCAAAATTGAGTATTTTAGTGCACCACTTTGGTATGAATTTCAAGGTACAAGGAGAAGACATTAGAGGTATATTAGATTCATCAAAATTATATGAGCAACACACTTTCTTTGATGAAACAATGTTATATCAATATCTTCATTTTACAAAACCTATAGAATATGGTGCAATAATAAAATTATGGACTATTTTAAGTGAAAGCCAATTTTTACAAGAAAAGATGTCAGAGTATTTCAAATTAGTGGATTTATGTCAAACCATGATTTTGGGATTAGTGGAGGACGAGAGAATGTTTCGTGCATTATCATTCTTGAATTCAAAGTTGAGGAACAAGCTTGATAAGAATGTGGAATCTTGTTAAATATTATATGTAACAAAGTACGACATTACCAATTTTCCATTCAATAGAGCTCTAACACTTTGGCAATCAGATTGTGAGATAAGAGGAGAATGCAATATAACAAATGTTTCCAATGAACTTGATACAAAACATAATGTTTTGGAGGCTCATAATGATATTTAATCTTCAGAAGTTCATGTTCAACATGCAGAAGGTGAGGGTCGACATCAGAATTGAGAATTTAATATCCCACATGACAGGAGAAGGATTACCATATATAAAATTCAACTTGCAATTCAAGTAAAAATATGTTCTTTAGTCTATACTCTGTATTAAATATATTAATATTGGAGCTACATTCCTTGATGAAATCTATTTGAAGTTTGATGTTTTGATAGTTAACTAACACATTGTTTTTTCTTATATTTGACAAGAAATGAAGTTGGGACTTATCTATTTATAGATAGTGTCCTAGTATTAAAGGTTAAATAATTAATTTAACAATACTTTCGCTTAGCAATAATGGACTTAGTCAAAAGTTAAAACTTTTTAACTTTGACATATTGGAAGATATTAATAGTTTGTTGTTTCTTGCATTTGGAGAATTTTTTCAAATTTGAAAGTTTGTGTTTATTTTGGTTAAATTTATTTTTATTCCCTTGATACTTGACTGCAGTTTTAGCCCTTTGTACTAGCTTGATTAGTTTCATAAATGGCTTGTTTGTTTCTTAAATTTGGATTGCATTTATTTTTCTTAGATTTTTATTCCCTTGATACTTGATTTTGATTTGAGCCCTTTGTAGCTCTTTGTAGCATTCAATGTTTTTTTATAAGTATTGTTGTTCTTTTTAAATATTTGATGTTTTGAGGAAAGATGCTTGTATTTTATTTCACTTTGTTGCATGACTTAAGCATATTCACCATTTTAATTTTAGAATCTATTATGTTTATTTTATATTTTATTTGAAAACACGTTTTGGTTTTTAGAAATGGAAATGAGATCTGAGTTGCTAAGCAAAGAGAAAAATGGTCTATGCACTGGCTTACTAGGTTCCTATGCATTCATCATAGGAGACCTATTGAAATTGAGACCGACATTCATCTAATGGAATTTTATTGTTGATTTGATGACTAAAATATCATTACATGGATCCTCTAGGATTCTGGCCATATTTATAAGTAAAGCTTCAAAGAATATGTTGAGGTACCTGTTTCTAAAATTTTCCCTATTGTGAATCATACATGATGAACATTTGTATTTTATGGAAAGTTTGTAAACTAAAAAAAATGTGTTATTTTTTTCGTTTTAATGTTTTGTGAGGTACTTTATTATATTTCTCTTATACAACTTATTCACCTTGATTGTAGGTCATGCGAGAAAATGAGAGCATTCTTGCTAGAAAGATGTTAATGTCAATGTGGATGCTATGCAACTATCAATTGAAGTTTTTTAGATTGAGGGGGATAATTGGGCCAAACATACTTTGTGAAAATTGATTGTACATTGAGTGTAGTATGATAAATGAGCTTCACACTTTGATAAATTGTTCTATTGTAAATTGCAAATAGTTATGAAATTATCACTCCATTTTATCTCTAAGGAGGTTTGAACTTAGTAGTATACAAGTAGTTGTGATGAATAAAGTCAACAATTTAGATTGAAAATTTGATTATCTTTACAAAGTGTTCTAGTGCAAGAGTACGTGACAATTCTAAAGTAAACACAACATCATCTAGGTAATTTTATGAAGTCAAATTTTTTCAAGACTTAATTTTATATCTTTCAATGAAAAATTAGTCAAAATTTACAAGATTTTTAATTTTGTTAAAGATTCACTAAATATTATACAAGGTTTTCTAATTTTGTGAAAGATTCATCTTATTTCACAAGATTTTATAATTTTGTGGAAGATTCGCCAATATTTTACAAGATTTTATAATTCCATGAAAGATTCACCCATAGTGTACAAGGTTTTATAATTCCATGAAAGATTTTCCAAAAAATTATATATACATATTATATTATTGATAAAATAGCCTTCACACTTTCTCATGTATCATGGGAATTTGCCCATTTATTATATATATAAATTTAGGGGGGGTTCTTAAAATTTTCCCTACTCAAAACACTCTGGATTGATCTGCAACTCAATAAAATCCAACAATATATAATACCATGTGAGAAATTCAACCCACAAGATAATCTAGGATCATTATAGAAACTCACAAATCAAATTTGGTGCAAAACCAACAAAAACCCATTAATTGAGAAGCAAATTACGTAGACAAATGTGAACAGAACCAAGTTATTTTTGACTGTCTAACATAAAAAAATGTTAGTATCAGGTTTATATTACATCATAAGAGTTTCGAGAGGATTTGGAATCCCAATGTGAGTGTACAAGTCAAAATTGCCAAATTGGCATCAATCCCCCCTAGCTGGGCCAATCCCGCTCTAAATCATCCCAAACAACCATGAATTGCTTACTAGATGTGGCTGAGATGATGTGGGGAAATTATTACAACTTGGCATGCATGGGTGTGAAAATATGGGTGGTTTAGAGTCTCAAGATGGTATTAAATGCACCAAATCAAGCAAACAATGGACAAAATCCACCTCTAGCATTCCTAGTCAACCAAGCTGTCCACTTTTAATGAATGGGAGTGCACCAGCAATGATGAGGGAGCACATCTATTTTTTTGAATGAACTGGAGTGCTCATGTGGGTGTGAATTTCCCTATTTGACTTGGCATTTGTCCAACTAAGAACCCTTAGTCCAAAAACATTGTTAGAATAATCAAACCCTTAGTATTACCCACTTAGACATTAATTCATTTATTTTTGTCTTATTTGCCTAGTTCATGAGTCCCACCATGTTCAAGTTGCTAATTGCCTATCCATAGAGGTCAAACTTGCCATCTTTGACTCATGGGTGATTCCATGAAGATGGGTAACACTTTTTGGCCAAATTTGGTGATGAAAACCTGATTTTTTACTCATGTGCTAGATAGAAGCCCTCAAAACGCATATATGCCATGTGAATTTTGACTTGCAGTAAAAAAACAAATTGTATAATATTATGTTGGCTTCATAGTGATATTTTTTTTAAAATATTCCGATGTCATTTAATGTGTGAATTTGTGCATTTAATGAACTGTGTGACCTTAAAAATTTGAAGAAGCTAATAAGTGGCTCGTGTCCACGTAGAGTAATTTAATCTTGCATTAATAATTCTAAAAAAATAAATATATGAGCATGATCTACATTAAATGCAGTGTGATGTGCATATTTTTTTGTTAATTTTTTTTGCATTATACAATTATTTATTATTTTTCGAAAGTGACCACATTCGATTTCAGCATCGTTTTAAACACATATTTGTCCACGTAAAGGAATTTTTTCTATTTTTTCAAAAATTGAAAAACCAAAGATACCCTTTTGAAGAGGACACGTCGATATGTGATGTGAGCATTTTTAAGAATTTTTTGGCTGTGTATTTTTAACTCTGCGGATTTTTCTTTGAGCTGCTTTGAAGTTGCAGTGTGGTTTTCTAAGTATAAGTTTTAGAAGTAATTAAAAAATAAATATCATATGAATGCGAAAATGTGTGTATGATACGTCAATGGATAGAAGATTCGTTGGTGAATCTATTGGTATCAACTCCACCCAGTTATGTGCTAGGAATGGTAGTGTTTACACCTCTTCAAGGCACAAGAAATTTTCCATTTGTTTGAATGAGGGCTAAGTCTGTTTTTTTAAGCCCTCGACCGAGGTATAAACCTCGACCGAGGTATTTAAATACCTCGGTTGAGGTATGAAAAAAACCTCGACCGAGGGTTTGTTAAACCCTCGACCGAGGGTTTAACAAACCCTCGGTCGAGGTCTTTTTCATACCTCGACCGAGGTATTAGCTCGGTCGAGGTCC
>LPNX010609845.1:1026-68607 GCA_001517045.1 Pseudotsuga menziesii
AGGGCGAATATCAATATGTTTGATTTATTGAAAATTTACCCTATTCTTGGAGGTTCAATACTCTCTAACTTAACGACTTCATCAAACACTAAAATGAAAAATCATTCCTCTGTACCTTCAGTTAATAACCTTGATCCTTCAACCAGTAAAATAGCAGTTGGTTTTAATAGTAATATCAAAACAGCCACTGATAAAGATGCACTGATAGGCAGGAACTCCAAATCTACAACTCCCCCCTTTCTACTAACATTTGAAATCTTCAATCAGAATGTTCATAATTGTATGATCAATTCCGGAGCTTCGTCAAACGTTATGCCCTATTCGGTCTGTAAGAAGCTAAATGCCAAGCCCACTCCTTGTGAGATTCAAATCATCCAACTGGATCAATCTAAGGTGAAAATTGTAGGAGAATTAAAAGGAGTAATGATCAGAATGGCCACTAATCCACAGCTCTTCCAGGTTATTGATGTAGTGGTAGCAGACATACCGGATGTCTATGGGTTGTTCCTAAGTCGTGACTGGTCTCAAACTTTAAAAGGATATTTTTCGACCGATTGGTCTCACTTGTGGTTACCTAAAAATGGGCGACCAAATCATATCAGGATTGACAAAGAAAGATACATGAAACACACAGTGACCAAGATAAACTCTCCCAACCGGCCAGTTTTATTTAGTGATTCCATTTTAGGGAACTATGGATACGATTTCGATTTGGGAAGTTTCCCTGTACTTAAATCTGCATTTACTGATTCTGTAAATAAATCAGAAATTTTACATTCTGATTTTCAGGAAGCTGCTCCCAGTTTGATTAACACTATGAATAATGTAAATGATGTAATTAGTCTTTTTGATAAGTATTGGCATCTATATTTTGACGGTTCTCGATCCAAGGAAGGTGCAGGAGTAGGCTGCATGCTCCTAGACCCCGCAGGAAACAAACTTATGCTATCTTGTAGGCTGGAATTTCTTTGCACAAATAACACAGCCGAATATGAGGCCCTCATCTAGGGACTCAAGAAGGTGTTGGACTTAAATGTTAAGGTTCTAATTGCATTTGACGATTCTGAAATTATTGTTCGACAAGTCTGCAATTCCATTCATTGCTTATCTAATCATTTGCAAAGTTATCAAAAAGAGGTATGGAATCTAATTTCAGCATTTGATGCCTTTAATATTGAGTCTATTCCTCATTTTCAGAATCAAGAAGCTGACCTTTTGGGCAATGTAGGTTCGCGGCTCATCCCCTCAGAATTTTTTTCTCCCAATGTATTTTATATTGAATTATTGTTTAAACCGTCGATCCCCGATAACATCACTAATTGGCATGTTTTTAATGATGATTCGCATATCATTTCCTTTTTAATAGGAGAAGATGCTTTTAAGGAATCAGCAATTGATGAGATCACGCGTGATGAAGATCTACACAATTTCTCAATAATCTATCCACCTCAGTCGGTTGACCAATCTTTTGAGCAGGTAAATTCGATCCTTGCATCGGTTCTCAGACTCAAAAAAATTTATGACCTACATGATAAATTTAAAGGAGTTCCTAATTGCAAAACTAACATTTCCAACATGCGTTATGAAATCATAAATTTAGGCATGGAAGCAAATCCTCAAAATAGCAATTTAGGATCCGACTGTACCTAGAACGAAAAATCAGCCTTTCTGAAACTGTTTAGTGAGTTCAAGGATGCATTTGCATGGTCATACAATGATCTGAAGACGTTTGATACCCAGATCATACAACACATAATCCCTATGAAATCTCGGTCAAAACATTTCCAGCAGAAACTAAGGAAAATCCACCCTGCCTTAGAACCGGCGGTAAAGAAAGAATTGAATAAATTGCTTACTGCCTGGATTATATTTCCTGTATGCCATACACAGTGGGTGGCAAACCTTGTCCTTGTTAGGAAGAAAAATGGAGATATTTGGTTATGTGTAGATTTCTGAAACTTAAACCAATCATCATAAAAGGACAACTATCCTATTCCGCCCATGGAACACATCCTCTAGAAGGTATCAGGTGCTCAGATGCTATCTGTATTAGACGGTTTTTCTTGGTACAACCAAGTTCTAGTCTCTCCTCCAGACCAGCTGAAAACTACTTTTAGGACCCCTTAGGGAACCTATGCCTACAGGAAGATGCCCTTCGGATTGATAAACGCTGGGGCCACATTCCAAAGGGAAATGGAAGCTGCTTTCAGAGGTCTGATAAATCACTCTATCGTTGTCTATTTGGATGACATCACTGTGTTTTCCAAAAACAGATCTGATCACATTTCACACTTATGTAAAGTGCTTGAACATTGCAAGAAGTTCGGTATTTACCTTAACCCTAAAAAGACAATATTTGCAGTAACTGAGGGAATTTTGATAGGGTTTGTAGTGTCAAAGGAAGGGATCATGATTGACCCAGAAAGAACCAAAGCTATCTCTAGGATTCCTTTTCCTTCTACTAAGAAATCCATGCAATCCTTCATGGGAAAGATAAATTTCGTGAGAAGATTTGTTCTCAGTTTTTCTGAGATCGTGTGCCCACTGCAGAATATGATTAAGAAAGACGGTACTTTTTCATGGGGGGATAAAAAGAAAGAGTCATTTATCAGAATTAGAGAAGCCATAGCTGAGGCACCCGCACTTGTGAGCCCTGACTTTAGGAAAGACTTTATTCTCTATACTTTTTCATCTGACATATCTTACACAGTTTTTCTTACTCAGAAGAACCAGTAGGGGGATGAAGTACCTATCTCCTTCATGAGCTTGAATTTAAAAGGAGCTGAGCTGAACTACCATGAAGTGGATAAATAGGCTTTTGTTGTGTTCAAAGCAGTAAAACATTTTCATCCTTATCTCCTTAAGTCAAAAACCAAGGTAATTGTTCCATTCTATGTTGTGAGAAATTTGTTAGTACAGAAAGACCTTGGAGAAAAAAGGGCACATTGGATGGCTGCTCTGCAGGAGTATGACCTAGAGATTAAACCCTCTCAAGTTGTACGTGGTTTGGGTTTGTGTAAATTGTTAGCCGAGTCAGCACATCTACCTACTGACGAGAATGGCATACCTTTAGATGATACCTTGCTGCAAAAGGAGGTTTGTTTTATCCCAGACCCAGCTAGTTCATGGTATACTGACATTCGCACTTATCTTGAAACTGGCAGTTCCCCATACCATTTAGACCCAAAGAAGAAAAGAGTTGTAAGATTAAAATCAGCACCCTACCAATTGATAAATAATGTACTTTTCAGGAAAAATGCAGATGGAGTTTTGCTTCGCTATCTAGAAAAGGAGGAATCTGATTCAGTTTTAACACAACTGCATGATGGGCCTAATGGTGGCCACTTCGGTGGTGATACTTCTGCTCATAAAGTTTTAAGAGTAGGTTATTTTTTGCCAACTCTATTTAAAGATGCCCATTATTTCGTTAGAAGGTGCCAAGATTGTCAGACTACGGCTGGCAAAGTTAAAAAACCAGCATTTCCTTTACAGCCTGTGGTGGTTGATAGGCCTTTCCAATAGTGTGGAATCGATATCGTTGGACCAATAAACCCCACCTCCTCTCTTCAACATAAGTACATCATAACTGCCACTGATTACTTTACTCGATGGTTTGAAGCGGAACCATTGCGGGTGGTTAATACAAATCAGGTATTGCATTTTCTTGAAATTAACATAATTACCAGATTTGGGGTGCCCGAATCTCTCATGTTTGATAATGCATCTTATTTTTCTTCTGAAGAATTAACTGATTTTGCATTAGAAAAGGGAATCAGAATCAGGTATTCAGCAAACTATTACCCACAAGGCAATGGCCTTGCTGAATCAACAAATAAGAACTTGCTGAAATTTCTGAAGAGATCCATAGCTGAACAACATAGGAATTGGCATATTGTTCTATATCAAGCTATCTGGGCTGACAGAGTTACCCCAAAATCATCCGTTGGTAACTCCCCTTTCTTCTTGGTGTATGGAAGAGAGGCTATTCTTCCTCCTAATTTGTTTCTGCCTTCATTACAGTTTACACGAGCTGTACAAGAGACAGAGGGTTCAACCATTGAAGAAATAATCAATATGTTGTTGAAATTGGAAGAAGAAAAAGAGAATTCTAAGAGACATTTCATGAAGCATCAGCAAATTGTTAAATCATGGTTCGATCGTGGCTCATCCTCGAACAGAGAATTACAGGTAGATGATCTGTTTTTGAAATGGGACAAAGCACATGAAGATAAAGGGGAACATATGAAATTTCAACGTCTCTGGTTAGGACCATATGTGATAGCAGAAAAGCTTGGTCCTAATACTTTTCGTTTGCAGACTTTGCAAGGACAGCTCGATACCCTCCCGGTAAATGGGCATATCCTTAAAAGGTACTTTCAGTAATCCCACATCATCAAGTCATTTTCATTGTATATTCCCATTATGTATATTTCTGTACATATTTTTGGTTCTATTCTGACTTCTAGACCGGTTAGAGTTTTCGATCTTGTACTTACTGATTATATTCTTTCCTGTCATCATCATGTTTACTCGCTGGAAATTTTAGATGACAGGTCATGAAAATAATTTAACTCTTTGAGATCATTCACTGTACATAAGATTGCATGTTTTACTCTGTAAATAGTTGCTTTATCCGACACATCTCCTACCTACTCTCACAGAATTCAGCATGAAGCAATTTGCATGGAATTAAGGAAGAGCCTGATGATAAAATATGTCAAACAGGAATGACTGAAAAACATATCAAATCGTAATCACTAATGATGGCTGGAAGCATCAGATGTCTCATAAGTGATATGTTTTCAAACCTGTATTAGTTTTAACCTCTACAATTTTTCTCTTAGCAATTCTTGATTGTTGTCTTCGGGTGCCTTCCTATAAACCGATATCTTGGGGAATTTATTTACTGATTCCAATGGATGTCTACTAAGCTTGAAGGTTCGTTGAAGATATCTAGTCATCTTTAAGCTGTCTTAAGAAGTCTTTGGTTTTCTCCCTCATTTTCATGAATACGTTTGGTCACTCAACCAGGGCAGTACTCTTTAAATAAGGTAAATATAAAAAGGTTAATCAGGAAACAGGAGGTCTCATCACGAGCGAATCTGTTTATGATCATAATTTCTATTGGAATGACATTGTCAAAAATTTGGTTACCAAGCCAATGATAGCGACTCTCAGTCGAATAAACTGAGACACAGGAAGTCTCATCATGAGCTGGCCTGATCAGTTTCTGGTAGGAATGGTGAATAAGGCTATCATTATTTGGTCACCAAGCTAATATAGTATTCCTGATTAATTCTTTTTGTATTTACCCCTATGTATATGATTTGTATATATACTAACATTAAAAAAAAGGGGGGGTTATTGTCTGCTATTTTGCTTGAATGAGGGGAAAGTCAATTGATGTTCTAAAGAAGCCACATCTATATTGTTATTGGCTAACCGGTCTTTGGTCTTATAGATATACATTGGAATTAAGTCATTTCATTCCACACCTGCTTGAGGTTGAATAGGACCAAGAACACCCAGATAACAGCCATAGGATTGTTTTCAGAAGTCTGTTGAGGTCTCATTATATGTTTAGATTGGTTTAGATCTGGGATCACTTAAGCAGATATTTGATACTTTTAAGGCATCATTTTTTATTATCTGAAGTGTGAATGTTGTTTCCACAAAGATAACTGGTTCGGTCCCAGCATGTTGCCAATTGTTGGCAAGCAACACCCTCCAGAGCATTTTGAACACAAATAATTTCAAATATGTCATTTGAAATCAATCTCTTCAACGACATTCGATATCGCAACCTGAATCAACACTCATCTATAGATATTTTAGGAGTGCCATCAAAATCTTTGATTCTGAAGGTACTCCCAATAGAATCTTAATTGATTGGTTGATTTAGAGGGATTAACATCAGTTTATTTCGAAATTGAATCTCTTGGCCTTAATCTCTCATTTTTTTATCATTTAGAAAATTATAATCCTGAAAGTTAGTTGCTCCTAATCTCATAACATTTATCACTCATGCATATTCGAGGTCAAATGGATTTATTACATCAATGATTTTTTACTATTAATCCAAGCAAGTTGCCACGTGGTATGATAATTATTTCTATTCAATTCATATAGGAGATCTAACCAGCTTTATCACTTCTAAAATATTTATTTCATCATGTTAATCATAGGGATAAAAGTGTATTTAATATAATTTTCGTAAGTTTCACATTATTATACACTTATCCTTATTACGAATTTTGTATTTTCGAAGTGAGTCAGTGTTAAAGTCTATCATAAGGGGCTAAGATAATTTTCATAGTTTTGATATGGGTTTGGCTGCATTATCAATTGTTTCTTTGTCATTATAATATCGACCCTGGTCCTAATTACATCAATTACATTCTTATTTATTAACCTTATTATTGTGATTTTTGATGATGAAGGATTAGGGCATTGTAACCATTCAACTATGTTTTGAAACAATGAATTTTCTAGACTATCACAACATTATGAAGAATGTCAATCAGTGTTGATGCTATGATTCAAATCAGGGCTTTTGATATCCGCATAACCTAAATGTTTGTCGTCTGTCAATTTTCCATCATGCAAATATCACACTTAAGCCATCGCTCGCTCGATTTTCCTACGAATCATTATGGTGTGGTAAGTGTTTTCCAAGTCCCATTAACTATCAACTCGTAGGTATGATGACTTTGCGGGATAATTCACAATGCTTTGTTAAAATAGAGTAGTTTGGAGTGTTAATTGAAATGTGTGGACTCTGGATAAATCGATTGTGTGTTTCAGTCCGGTTTTTTAAAACCCTGAAAGTTTGTGTAATCGCTACCATGGCTCCTATGTCAAGATTTGAACTCATAGGCGGCAAGTATTTGGACGCTGCCCCTGAATGCCGTGAGGTAATACTTAGGGTTGGATGGCTAGGGTTTTTGCAAAAGTTCTCTGGGTTCAACTTGGCAACTTCCAGGGTGTTTGCAGCATCATTTGATGGGGTTAACGCACAAGTTGGGGATATTGAATTGAGCTTGACAGAAGAGTTTGTTTCTCGGGCCATTGATTTACCATAGACAGGTGAACGTTGGTATAAGGGTAAGCATGTAAAAAATGACGACTGGAAGGAGTTCCTCACTCCAGCTCACCGAAAAACGAAGTATAAATTTGGTTTCCCTTCTCGACTGCTCATGAAGAAATTGCGTTCTCTGCTCAAGCTTGTTATCAGGTACGTCACCTGTGAGGGTAGAATTTCCCAAACTCAGTTCTATCACCTCTGACTATTGATGATTTTTAAGGGCCGTCCTGTGAACATGCCATACTATTTCTTGAATAGCCTGCATAAGATGGCCTGCACCTATCAAATTAATATAGGGGATAAGGAGAGGAGTCTGTTTCATCACAGATTGATTAAAATACTTGTGTCATACCGGCTAGGAGAATTAGGGGATACTTGGGAATCTTTCCTCATACGTAATGGGTTTGGTGAGAATGAATAATGGCCCAGACGGAGGTCCAGAACTAGACGTAGGCATATCAAAACTGAAGAAGTCGAGCCTGAGTTAGAAGAGTCTGGTTCTCAAGGTAATTTAGATGATGAAGTATCTGAACCTAGCCGAACCCTAAGTATTAGTGATGTTAAAGTTAAGTCTGAAACAAACCCTGAAATGCATGTCGATAATTCTCAGCCTCGAGTGAGAAGACCGATGCTCACAATACCCTGTCAAAATAAGGATCTTTTTCATTCGCAGGCTAGCATTAGCCAGAAACCAACTGAAGACCAAATTAGCAGAGTGTTGAGTAATCAAGCTATTCATAGGACTACTCGTAGTATGACAGCTGCCTTGTTCGCCAGAAGAGACCTAAGTATTGGGGATGTTCATGTTATTGAAGTAAATGATTCCTCGGAACCTTGTCTCAATCTAGCTCCAATTGTTCCAACTTTCCTGGATCTAAAATATGTGTCTATCTCTGGGGATAATGTTTTTGATGTTCAACAAGTAGATCATGAATGTGATGTGGATCAAGAAATTGATCAGAAGCCCTACACAGTTGAGGAAGACAAAGGAGGGTCAAATGGAGGATCGAAAGAAGAAATCAATCAAAACCCTTATGCTCAAGTCGTTTCATCTCTAGAAACTAACTTAAAGGAGGCTCAGGTTATCAAGACATTTGCTATGGATGAAATCATAGGTCTGAAAACTGATTTAATCTCTTGGATTAAGAAATGGAATTTGTTAAGGGAGAAGAAGTTGAAATATAAAGATCAAGTTAAAAAGCTTCTGTTAAGAAATTGAAGGTTGATCAAATAGAATAAAATTGCTAAGATCAGGGATGTTAGATTCAAAGCCAAGCTAGATGAGGCGACGAGAAATGTACCAATTCGACTTTCTATCGAATCAGCTCTTAAAATATGACATCTTTTGTTTTCTGCAATGAATTCCAATTTGTGTCTTATGTTTTAAATCTTAGATTATGCATGCAGACGATTTCGAATTAACCTCCACAGGTATTAATGATGTCAGTGAGATGAAGCTAGATTCCATGTTGTATTTCTGGTTTTGACTGCATGGAGTTTACTCATTGGAGGTCGCTTCGGAAATGCAATTGATTGATGTTCTGTTGTTTCTACACTCCTATTTTGAGCATCATCAATGTGGATTTTCAAATATAGTGTGGACATGTTTTGGGGAATATGACACTGGATTTATCTAGTAAGTTAACTATTTTTGGCGTGTTATTCCCTCATGATGGTTACACAATGACATACCTATGATCCTAGTCTTTTCTTTGACCTATATTCGGATAAAATCCATGTACTACCATAGAAATAGTAGAATTAGTTAATTAGTTGTTGTTTCAGTTCCCTTTATAAACAAGTTTCAAACATGAGTAAAGGGTTCGATTCCTAAGACTTAAGGAGAAGTGATATTTCACAGTTTTATATTACATTCTGTTGCGCTGGTGTTTTTTTGTGGTTTTTTTGAACTTTTTCTGAAGATTACTTGATGCTATAGAATAGTGAAGACCTTAGCTAAGTCTTTAAGTTGTTTTATACTGTGCTAATGATCGTTCTCCTTTGTTAAATTTTACTTTCATATATATATATATATATATATATATATATACCGTCATATTATATGTGAAATATTATTTCATGGATCTCGAATGATTACATTGTCTTGAAATGTGAACGATTTGTTATTATGTTGAAAGTGAGTGAGTTTCTTCACATTTTCAATTGATTATGAAACTATGTTACATGAGTTATTAACTTATAAGTTGACCTTGTTATGTCTTCATGTTAGTATATGATTGTATCTGTTATGTTTCAGGACTATGTTAGTTTTATTTGATAATAGGTTTTAACTTCTGTTTGAATTATCTTGTAATGAAATGTCATTTTATTGTGAGGTAATCCAGATTTAATTCTATTTACTGTAGACTTTTCTAACAGTTCGGAATTATAGATCACCTTATCCTTTAAGACCTATTGTCAAACCATTAATTCATGCTCTCAGCTGAGATAGTTAGCTTGCATTTAGACAATCGTATGATAGAATTAGGAGCTACTATTTTATGCACTTAGTTTAAGATAGTATTTAGCAGTAGTTAGTCATTATGTTGAGTCTCCCTGATTTGTTAGGAGATTTGGTTAAGCAAATCTTGTCACATATACCTCAAGAGACTCTCTATTTTGAGAGCACATTATATAGGCAGCAAGGCCTTGATCCTGTGAAAGACAGCCACTCCAAACATATACAAAATTGCATTAAATCGAATGTGTGGGCTGTCTTTCTGTTGTTGGCCTAGGATAGTTTAACCGGCCAACAGGCCTAAAACAAGCTCCAAGACATTGGTATTTGAAATTAGATAAGTTTATGACATAACAGGGTTATAGTAGAAGTCATTTTGATCACTCAGTTTATTTCAAGTGGCTAGATAATGGAAGATATATTATCTTGTTATTGTATGTAGATGAAATGCTTGTTGCAGGGTCTAACATGCATGATATAAATGTGCTCAAGAGGAAAATAGTTCAATCAATTTTTATAAAGGATTTGAGTGTTTCAAAGCAAATCCTTAGTATGAGAATAACAAGAGACAGGAAAATCGCAAATTGACATTGTCTCAGGGTGAGTACATAGAAAAGGTATTGGAGGGGTTTAGAATGGAGAATGCAAAACCAATTAGTACAACTTTGGATAACCATTTCAAACTAAGTAAGGAGATGTGTCCCAAGACACGGGAGGAGATAGAATACATGTCCAAGGTTCCTCATCAGAAGTCGGCAACTTGATGTATGCCCATGGTGTGCAGAAGAACAAATATTGTACATGCAGTGGGAGTTATGAGTAGGTATATGGAAAATCAAGGTAAAGAGCATTGGAGGGAAGTACAGCGGATTCTCATGTATTTGAGAGATACCACTTCTCATTCATTATATTTTGGAATTTTAGACACTGTTATACAAGGATATGTTGATGCAGATATGGCAGGTGATAAAGACAACAAGAAGAGCACCATAGGGTATGTTTTTACTATAGGTGGAACAACAATAAGTTGGATTTTGAAACTATAAAAAGTTGTTGTACTTTCAACAATGGAAGCAGAGTATGTTGCTGCTACAGAGGCTAGTAAAGAGATGATTTGGTTACAAAGTTTCACAGAGTAATTAGGTAAGAAGAAAGAGAGTAGAAGGTTATACAATGAAAACCAAAGTGTCATTCATATTGCAAAGAAATCAACCTTCCATTCAAATACTAAACATATACAACTCAAGTACCATTTCATAATATATTTTATGGAAAATAAACTGTTAAAGTTGGAAAAGATACATAATAGACCAAATATTGCAGACATATTGACAAAAGTAGTAACCAGAGAGAAATTGAGTTCCTGCTTGGTTTCAGTTGGCCTTAAAGCATGAATGTGAAGATGAGAAATTTTTCAAGTCTAGGGTTCAGAGCATAATACAGCAAGTGCAGTAGCGTTGGAGTTATGTGATGAGTCTCCATGTGGAAGATTGTTGGTTGTGGAGCCTAATCTTCCTGATTCAAAGATGTTATTGTTTAGTTGTGTTTGTACCCCGGTTTTACTGTACACTCATCCTAGCAGGGGGGTGCAGGGGGATGTCGTCCCCCCACGGGGGTCTAAGCAATCCGGGGGAAAGCAGGCCTTCAACGAGGTTTCGAGGGTGGATCCCCCGAAAGAATTTTTTTGGGGATGTTTGTTGGGAAACACTTTACAGGCCCATGGTATTGGGTGACCCGTGGTATTTTCCCATGGTAATTTACCTATAAAAAGAAGGCAATGTAATACGAGTATGTATTGTATTGTAGCATTGTAAAACTATCTCTGTGATTGTGTGAGGTAGATTGCAATGGAATGAAGAAGAAGTGCAGTGGGTTTGTTGTAAGTTGTATTCTTTCATTTTGTTGGACAATATAATAAAAAAAGGATTGGCAATTTTTTTGTGGACTTATTGCAGCTTGGGTGAATCATGTTATATTGGTGTCTCTCTTGTATTGTATTTATGTGTTTAATATTTGCATATTGTTTATTGTTATTGCTCTGCGATCATATTTTTCTAACAAGGCTCTCAAGATTTATCAACACAATGGAGATTTATTTGAGCGGTGGAGATTTGGTTGGTGTGCATCAGTTTGAGTCGGAAGATGGATCAGGTACATATACAGGAGCAATTTGTCTATCGAAGGTGGTATCGATAACAATCTCTTTATGCAAGGGACTCTAGAAAGATTTATTGCATGCGATGAGCGAGAGACATTTTTTATTTTGGAATTGTTTCTTGCATGGATATTGGTGGGAACATAATTATTTTTCCATTGGTTGATAAAATGTTTCACTTGTATGTGTAAGTTGTTATACATATCATGTTGTATTTTGAGTCTATTGAGAATTTATGAGGATACATGAGTCAAGAGGGTCCATGAATTGTTTTGAAGACAACTGTAAACGAAGCTTGGAAACAAAGCCATATGGGTTTACAACGATGTCCATATTGTTCATCCCTTGTTTCGAAGAGCCCAAATATTTCGATGTAATAAAATCTCGCGGTGAATTTTGGGTGCGCACTAAGTTTATGATCGGATTGGCGAATCCACGAAAGTAAGTTGGGTTATGGTGTTGAGTTATAGATACGATAGGATGTGCATTAGAGCTATAATTGTGTGGGGACTGAGAGCAATACAACATTCATGGATGACAGCATCGAGCGGTTTCTTTTCTATTTTGAAAAAATACTGAACTCCCCTAAACTTATTCTAAGTCATCTTGAGAAGTCACGACACGATGATGATGATGTTAAGAAGACTGTGTTTCAATCCCAAGAAAAGGCCATGGGATTCCGTGTATACAATTGTATATGGTGCATAAGAATATAATGGATCACATACTTACTTTGAAGAAGTATTATAGTGCACAGTAAACATGAAAATGCACAGAAGTAAAGACGTTTTTCTTTGTTTGTGTGTTATCATGATTGATTGAGTATGATTTAGTTACAACCCTACGTGGAAATTTATTTTTCCATAGTCGTGTATTTTGAGTCAATTTGTAAAACCGGTGAGTGAGGCTGATGTAAAATACATGTTGTGAAGAAAAGACAGAGTTCTCTCCAGTACAACTATTCCTATTCCTGAGTCCATTTTGAAATTTTACAGACTATTTTTAGGTCTGTCTTTTACAAGATTGACAAGCATGTATTGGAGATTGGTTATGATCACATTCAGATTTGTAAAAGTACACCCCAGTTTGGAAGGGTTTACAGCAGAAATTTCACTCTTGTTTTCAGAGAAGAAAGAAGACCCCTCTTCAGAAAATGCAAATAGCAGATTTTGACCCCTGTCTACGAAAAACTGTGATCGTTAATATTTGCTCAACTTTGAATTGCACAGAAATACTTGTTTTACTGGAGCTTCGACAGACCCACTTTTGGAAACCCCACTTCAACACACAAGTTTAACTTCGACCAAAATAAATTCAACAAGTCTTCACACTTCACTTCTACAGGATTTTGATGGGATTTTACTGACACAGGCTTTTACTTCCACAAACTTATAACATTAAAAGGTTATTTTTGGTATGTAAAGGATATCATTCACTTCTACATGAGAATCATGAGAGAGAGCTTTGACACAACTACGCTTGGAAAACCTCACAATATTGAAGAATCTTTAAAAGTTAAAATATCAAATGTGACTTTGGTGTAAAATTATTCTGTTGTAACGGACTTTTACATGGTGAAATGTTTAAGATTCTTGACTTTTAAGAATATTCTTGAAACTAAACACATGAAAATTATAAATATATACTACCACGAAGAAATGAACAATTGCATCTACATACAAAACCAAATCTATCTTTACGTGGATTCTTTACTTTTATAGAGCTTGGGCTCTCAATAACTTCTGAATACCATGAGCTTGAGCTCTTGAAGATTTCTCATACTTATCTTTTCTTAAACTATTTTTTCCTTTTTTGTACTTTGTTTTTTATCCATTATTTATATAAATATATACAGACTTTATTTGGCTTCTCTTGGAAGCTACCGAGTAACATTAAAAACAGTAAATTAATACATGATTGAAATCTACCTAACAACTTGAATATATGTCATACATACGCAAATTTGAGCATAGCCACGACCATACAAATGTGGATCCATGTTGGTAATTCATACAATATACTCCATCGCAACCTGGGGAGAAAGCTATGAGTGTTTTATAACAAATACCCAGGGTCTTTGTCTGATATTCCACAAAGTATGATTCTATCCATGTGATTACAATGATCTAAAGTCGAACATGGTAGAAACCAATTGATTACCAGTCAATGATGTGAACCATTAACAAGTGTGAGGGAGATCACCATTGATTTCAATGATTCCCAAGGTACCCTAGTACAATCTACTGAGGGTGAATAGATGTTTTGTTGTTGAACACCCAGTGGAATATTTTGATCAAAGGTCAATGATATGAACCCTTGTCAAGAGCGAGATAATCTGTCATTGAGGCATACAGATCTCAAGGTACTAAACTTATTTCTAAGACTATTTCCCGGACGATGAGTTGATGTCAACAGGAATGGTCTTGTCGAGGGAGGGCCATGATGAATCCCACATCGACAACATGAAAGTCGAAACAAAGTTTTGGAATGTTGTATATAATGTAACCATAGGACTGACTCAAAATTAATTTCACAAAGGATATTTTAACTGTAGAGGTAAACTTCTTACTCCCTTTGAACATTGGGCAGCACGACAATAGACTTAGCAGCATGACTGAACCAGACGGACACACAATACGACAATGAACAATGCATTCTTTTGAAAAACTCAAAGGAGTGACATGACTCATGAAAGTGGATCGACTTGTAAGTCAGTTGAATACCCAATTGAATGAATGATATGCAGACAAGTGCCATGTTCAAAGGTGACAAACAGCTACCATTTATTTGCAAAATGAACTAATTCCCTTCCTTTAATTTCCCCATCATGATTGATTAGTGCCTCTTTTCATTTTTATGATTCCAAATATGGTAACAAACACTCGTTGTTTCTTATCCGAAGACAAGTCCATTTTCATACGTTTTAAGAACCTGAGAAAGGAGGGGTTTGTTCCCTGAACGCAACTCTAAGTGTTTAGTTTAACAAGTCCAATAAAAGAAAACTTTGTATCGTTCATGTTTAGAGAGTCTGAACAAAGACGAAAGAAAACTCCAAAAGGTCATTTTTCATATGATTTAGAAGTATAAAATAATACCCCGGAGAACTCTTCCAGTCATGATTGGTTGTAGTGTTCCTTTTTCATAAATAGCACCCCCTAGTCTAAAAAAGGGATAAACTATCACTAGGAGGATGACTCTTCAGGTCCTTTCACGAGCGTGAAGAAGGCAAGTTCACTCGAAAATCTTTTCACATTTTAAGAGTCTAAAAAGAGCTTAAAGAGGACTCTATTAAGGGGTTCTTTTTTCATGATCCAATTTTAACGAGTCTGAAAAACAGTAAAATTACACTCGATACCTCTTCACTAAGTTTTTAACGAGCACGTGGAAGGTATAAAAGGCACTCGGAACGTTTTTCATGTTTGAACTAGAGCACAAAAAAGCGATAAAGTAAGCTCAAACCAGTTTTCATGTTTTAACCAGAGCACGAAAAATGAAAAGTAAGCTCAACACCATCTTACTGTTTGTAACGAGCTCGAAGATCAGTTGAAATAATGCTCAGGGTATCTGCTTCATTTTTTAACAAGCTTGTGACAGAGAAAGAACTATGCTCAACACCATCTTACTATTTTTAACGAGCTCGAAGATCAGTTGAAAGAATGCTCAAAGATTGGTTTCATTTTTACACAAGCTTAAAACCAATGGGTAAACTATGCTTGAAAAATCCCATTAACATGATATCCAAAGGTTGGAAGTTTTCCCCCTAGCATGAGTGCTAGTGAATCTTACCCCTAGCATGGTTGCTAGCGGCTCAACATGCCCCCTAAGCTTCGTTTCGTTTGATGATTCTTCTTCCATACCCAACCTAAAAACCTGGTTACTAATGTGAAAATGTTCACCAGGGGGGTAGGAAGAATGAGAATCAGGAAGGTGAAAAGAAGGTTCAAGTTCTAACACTAAAGGGAAGACTCGACTTAAGGGAAGGGTATCTGTTTCATTTTTACACAAGCTTGAAATAGAAGGTTACTATGCTTGGAGAAAATAGACATGATGGTCAAGACCTGACATGATGATCAAGTGTTGTTTCATTTTTTAATGAGCTTGACACAGGAGAAGAACTATGCTCTCATACATGGTTTCATTTTTATGCAAGCTTGAAACCAAAAGGGTAAACGTTTCTTAAAACAACCTATTTCATTTTTTAATGAGCTTGAAACATAATATAAACTATGCTCAAGGGAATCTATTTCATTTTTTAATGAGCTTGACATGGAATGGGAACTATGATCACAGGTATCTATTTCATTTTTTAAGGAACTTGACACATAATGGGAACTATGCTCACAAGCATCTATTTCATTTTTTAACGAGCTTGACACAAAATGGGAACCATGCTCATAGGTATCTATTTCAATTTTTAATGAGCTTGACACAGAATGGGAACTATGCTCATAGGTATCTAGGCCAACATGATGTCCAGAGGTCGGTGGGTTTCCCCCTTACATTAGAATCTAACGATTTAACTCAAGTATGATATCCCGAGGCTAGAGCCATGCCCCCCATTTTACCTATGATGGGAAGAATCTAACTAGAAGGGGAAAGAGCCACAAGAACATGCGGTACATTAAGGCAAGTATGATGACTAGGAATCACACGATAATTAGGTTTAACGAAAGAATGTTGATCAACGGTCACAATATTCCCATCATGGTGAAAATACATCACTCAAAATAGTGTGGACACTACAGCTTTCATGGCATAAACATAATCACGCCCAAGGAGAAGATTAAAATCTAAAGGATCTTGGACTACCATAACATCGATACAGACAGTTTTTCCTTCCAAAGTAATAGGCAACTGAGGAAGGATCCCTAAAGGCGTTGTAGGTCTTCGATTAAAATCCAGTACCTGATTGATAGCTGGCACAACTGAAGGAGAACCTATGGTTTGGCAAGAAGTAGAGGATAGACTGCTAACAGAACCCATTCGTCGACGATAGTACGGAGTATACTCTTAGTGGTAATTAGCACGGATATCTGGAAATGAACACTCGAATGAAGACGAGACTCCGTTATTGCGCCGAGAGGCGCTCTACAGCCTAGTATGGGGGAGATCTTGTAACATTACATAACATTACATAACGTTATGTGGAAAGTTGTTTAACATTGTAATGTTATATAATATTATGTCGGCTATAAGTAATGAAAAAAAAATAGAAAATTAAAAATGAAAACAACCGTATATAAACACCAAGAAGTATGGAAAACTACATAATAAACACCAAGAAGTATCGCAACTTGGAAGCCTTGATGCTCCAACACACGAAGACTGGCTAATACAGAGCTGATATAAATGCTTGAGCAGAGACTGGCTAATACAGAGATGGAAATATGAAAAGTGTTTGTCTTTTCAACTACAATATAAACACTGTATAAAAAAAATCAAAATGCAATGTGAGTTCTCAGACTCGCCAGCTCTATAACCAGTGCCTGCCTTTATCTCTCTGTCTTTTTAAGTAAGTGAAAACCAGAATATTACATGGTTATAGTGGTTGTGCGGGAGGTGTTGAGGCCACTATGAACTAGTTGTGCGAGCTGGTTCTCTTCATTTTCTCTCATCCCATCTTTTATTTCTCTATTGTCTTTGCAATACTGATAGACATTGCTTTTTTTTGTTATGATAGTTTTTCATGACTCTCCACATCAGCTTAAATCTAATATTTATAATTTTTGTGAACAGACACTTCTTCAAATTATATAATGTTTATACTTCATTGCTATGTTTGGTCTTCATCACTCTCCACATGACCGTCAATCTGATCCTTATTATTTTTGTGAACATAATTTTATTCAATTTCTCTATTGCTTATACGTCCTTGTAGTGTTGGACGGGCCTGTATTTTGTGTTTTTCATTATTAATTCCATTCTATAAAAACATTATTTAATGAATGAATAATAATGTCATATGTATATTCATATAAACATATCTATATATATATATATATATATATAGAAAGAAGGGTAAAATGGAGTAAGACGATTATTACTTTTATCAATAAAAATATCTATTTATATGTAAACAGAATTATGATATAAAATGGATTTCCTGGTGAGGATTAAAATATCTTCTTTTTGGCATATCTTTCGAGGTGTGAAATCCAAAGGGAGAACCTCTCCTCAGCGTTTTGAGTTTTTTTTTTTAAGATGGGTATGCCTATTCAATCGAGGGTGATCATGATGATCCGTTTCAAAGTATGCATCTGCCCAGAATGTAGATGTTTGTATAAGAGTGGAGTTGAGTTGTTTTTTATTTTTGTTTTTTTGGGATAGAAAACGTAATTTGTTGTTTTAGATATATAAATCACATTGTTCAAAGCCAGTCGTAGCTATATAGGAAAGAGTTGGTGGTTTACCTTATATGCCAGCCATAAATAGCTATAATAAGTAACCATACATTACTCTCTTACCCCTGCCCAACACATATTTTAAAGTTATAAAAATAAAAATCTTCTATTGTACATTGTAAAAACAATTTTGCAGTTAATAGAGTTGGTGGTTTACCTTATATGCCGACCATAAATAAATATTAAATAGTAAATAATAAAAATATAGGTGGTTTACCTTATAAATACTATATGTCAGCCATAAATAATATTAAATATTAATAATAAAAAAACTATATGTGGAGCTTAAATAAAAAGATGTGTCTTTTGGTTTCAACCAAATCAATGGCTATATATAGGACACTCCAAAGTTGATAGTTCATTGAGTGCAATACCTAAAAAGAGGTTTGCACCTGGAGAGATTTGATCCCTCTCGGCGCTTGATAGAGCCTAAGATTTGGATCTTGTTACTCCAGCCAAAGGAAATAACCTCATTACTTGGAGAGGGTTCTATAGAAACAGACAAAATTTCCTCTTGTCGAGAACAATCAGAACAAAGCATAAAAACTTCAGCAGGTTTTAGTTCACTCTCTACTGGAAGAGAAGAACAAGACGAAGATTTGGTCAAAGCGACTACTTCAGTCTTAACACTCTCTAATAAAAGAGTGTGATCAGGTGGAGACGACATCAACTCGACCACTCATACTTCACTCTTCAAAAGAAGAGTGGGATCAACCATAGATAAATCTGAATTGACCACTTCAACTTCACTCTTCAAAGGAAGAGTGGGATCGACCGAGGTTAGAACCGAATCGACCACTTGGTCAACCAGTGGGGGTTTAAGAGACAACTTATGATAACCTGTTGGAAGTCGTTGTTGAGGACGAGTAATATCTTACAACAAATTAGAAGCTTCATCCATGCTTGGACAAAGAAAAGTACGATGCATATCCTTGCATATCAAACAAGGATGCAAGACTTTACATTTATGACCTTTTACTATTGGGTCACTAGTTGAGGGAGTATCATCAACATGATTATCAAAGGTTGATGACACAGATAGTTTTGGCCTTTTAAACCACTCTTCTTGTACATGGGGGAGACCGGGACACTTCTTAAGAAGGTGGCCCCCCTTGCAAATCTTACAAGGGAACTTAGGTTTCTTGGGTGTTCTCTTAGAATGAGCATCATCAAGAGTAGATGGTTGTTGTTTTTTCTCTTTCTTATCCTTATTCTTCTTACCCTTCCCTTTCTTCTTCTTCTTATCCACCTGACTACTAACCGTAGAGCTTTGGTCAAGCGAAGAAGAATAAAAGGATGAAGCCATAACCAACGAAGAAGGAGCAGTGTTAGGTTGAGTTTGATCCTCTCTCGAAGGACAGGTGACATTTGAGAAATTAGGTGTAACAGGAATTACCGGATTAAATAGCCAAACCGGTAATCCTATATTTAACCTAGGAAGATTTAGAGTGGCAATAAAGGGAGGACCAATACCTTCACTTGGAGAGAATACAAAAGGTACACCTTCAAAAGGGACCTCTTGATTGGTAGTCCCAGATGGGGATTCCATCTCTAAACTATCTAAAAAGCCCCTAACTACCACGCACAAGCAAGTAATACTCAAACTAAAAGCAGCTAGAAAACATGTGAAAGGAGTGGATAAGAGTCAGGAACCTCACAGGATAGGCAAAAAGGATAACTCATATGGTTTGAGGATTCCTAAAAGGGTCTCCCGATATACGCTAGGTACGTGGGAGCTCAAATCCATAATGGTGTTGTCTAATGCACAACCATTCGACAGGAGACTTCCGATATACTATCGAGTACGTGAAGTACCTTTTGATATACCGCAAGTGGACATGAAAGGTCGTTCGATATACTGGACGTGCGTGGAAGAACTACAAGCCCCTGGCATATAGTGTTGGAAAATAATGATAACTTCCATGCTTGTCGATGCTGGAACACGTCGCTAAGGTCCTAACACTCAAATTGCTAAAAGTTTTAACCTATTACTATCGTTAATTTTATCTTGTGCGGTTAGGTGGAGCCATGGAGTGAAAACTTGAAATTAAAGAAGATGCACAGTGATCTATATGATAATGTAAGTTTTCCTCTTCAATGAAATTCTACCTAAAAGAGAGAGAGATGTTTACTTTTCTTTCTAAAATGCACACCCAAATGCAAATGCAATTATATCTTTTCAAACGAAAAGTAAAATATCAAGGCACCCCAAGCAATCTTTGAAGAAATTAAAAAAGAGATCTGGAGAAGATCTGATATAAATAAACCAAAAATGTTTCCTGTCTTTTCATGCTTGAAAAAGATGCATAAAAACTTAATGGAAATATGATTTCACTAACGTTTCCAAACAAATCTAACTCTAATGTACTCAAAGTAAAAAACATATATTTCTTCTTAATGAAAGTAAGATCTAGAATTTAAAACAATCATGCACAAAACAAGAAGAAAATTGTTTAACACGTTTGCGAATAAAGCAAAGGAGAGAAAAAACTAAAACTTCTCTTTGGAACAGACAAGGAAATGAAGAACCAATCTCTCCTACCAAGCACTGAAAAACTTAGCATGCAAAAGGAAACAAAAATCATCCCAAGCAAAGAAAGACTCAAAACAACATGGATCACTCACGCATTCCAAGTCCAAACAAACCAAAACATACACATGAAAATGAAATGTATATTTTCCAATTCCAACGAATAATATCTATAGAAAGGAGAAAGAGGTTTCAAGCAAAGAAAAGAATGTAAAATCCAATGCAAGAAACATAAACTCTTCTTTGAATACAAAGGGAATATAACAATCAAATCGAATGCAGAACATAAAATTCATTTTCATCAAAAAGTAAGCCAAAAAACACTCAAAAATAAAAATACAACAGCCAAGTTTTCAAATGACAAAGGTGTGAAAAGACCTACCTGACGTCACTTCTAGAGGGTCACTAATAGAGTTGTTCCGCATGAGCACTGCTTTCTGATTTCTGATCACAGGTGGTGGCATCGCTTCCTGCTAATTGAGTTCAGGTGGTGGCACTTCTTATTTCCCATTGCGCATGTGCGGTTCCCTATAGATGTCCAAAAACAAAAGATGGAAAAAAAGCTCACTATGCAACTAGTATTAAAATCATAAATTAACAGTATTTAAGAGCACAGAAGGTCAAAAAACTTAGATCTGAACAAATCTGAAGATGCCAAACCAATAACCACTAGATCAGCTAGTGGATCTGATTGAACTGATGAAGAATGAGAGCTTTGGATTTCAGACAAGTGTTTTGAAAAAACTAAGGAATATCATATTAGCTGAAGCTCTTCCCCATTATGGTCGCCAAATTTGTTTCTAGGAATTTTGCACCTTCTGCAAATAGAAGTTGTTCCTCTATTCTGAATGGTTCATATCCAGAACAAAATCACAACAAGGTTGGAAGACTTCTCCTAGAAACTATAGACACCTGGAATACAATCTTTAATGGAATGATGTGGCTCTTCACCTATGGAGAAAGATCTCCAAGAAAATACCTGCATAAACACATCAAACACAAAAGATCAAAAGTACCATAAAATCGTCTATAGATCTATATCGGTGACTAAGGAATCCAATAATAAACATGCAAGATTATACATAACAAGTATATGGGAAAAGAACCAACTTTGCATTGATAAATAATGAAAGATTTTGCAACCTATGCCTTAGTGTTGATGCACTCCTCCACAAAACCGATGTCTTATCCCCAATAGCTCCAACTTGATCCTCTATGCTCACTCTGATGGATCAAGCCAGAATGTCAAAATGGCAGCATGACTTTGCTCTCTCCTCAATGATGGGGTATGAACCTGGTTTTATAGGCATCAAATGGATAGAGATGGTTGATATTTTGGTGGGTGAGGTGGATAGGAAATCCCCAAAGGATGGATCTCGAGCTCAACTAACCCAGGTGAATAGGAATAAGGCCTGCCACGAAGATTTTGATCTAGAAGCTTCATGAACTCTCTCTTTTTCACTTTTTACCAGGGGCACCGCTCCTACTCCTTGATGATAGAGCGGTGCTAGGGAATACCCACTCTTCAAACAATGAATAAAGCTGGTGCCACCACCTGTCTTCAACACAACTCAGGCGGTGCTGAAGAAGGTACCACTCCTAGGCTTGACGGTAGAAGCGGTGCTAGGTTTTTATATGCAAGTTTGACATCTGGATCAATGTTTTCACTTCAATATTTGGGAATGAGGGAAAACATGGATGTTTAGGATCTTATCACATGTTGATGACAAGATTTGGGTGTAACAGTGAATTAAGAAAATTATGTGTGCAAATGTCCCACAAGTGTATTGGAATTTGTGTGTCTTAAACCATTAAGATGAAGTGCAAAAGTGGCATGTCGACACAAACATTAACTTGTCGGAGATGCAATCTAGAGAGAAGATATCCAAAGTAAACGAACTTCGTGTAGTGGACACATCACTTGAGTCAAAAAGATTATAAATAAGAAAGAGATGGTCATGGTGAAGTAATATTGTAGAAGATGAAGATGTAACTATTTGAAAAGCTTCATAGGTTTTTGTTTTCAGGGAATCAATGAATCGTTGATCACTAAAGAATATTATTTTGGAGCAGAGTCATAGTGAAAAATGAGTAGCACTGATTGATAGGATACCCAAAATATGGATGTGCGAACATCAGGTACAACTATGTTGAGAGTCTTCTATAATCATGGATGCAAATCAATTGAGAAGAGTACGCAAATCACTATTATCTTCGCACGGCGTATTTTTCAGAAAGGTGTGACGTGGAAATATGCAAGCATATTTTGAATAAAGTTCTAACGTAGAAATATGTAGACATATTTTAATAAAGTCCTTACATGGAAGGACGCAGACGTATTTTGTAGAAAGGTCTGACATGAAAAATCAAAGAGGTATTTTTTGAAGAGAGGTCTGACGCAGATATTTAGACATAGATATGAAGTATTTTTGGACAAATGTCTTACACATATACAAAGATGCAGATCAAGAATTGCGACAATTGTGTAATTTGAAGAGGAATATGTAGATCAGAATTGTTTTTGAAGCTGGCTGACGCATAAATGCAAACGTAGATCAAAAGAATTCAGTAGTTGTATATTTTGAAGGAATAATATTTATCTATTTCCCATACAATCACATTTCATATCAGGGAGACATGATGGGGCAAGGATCATGGGGCTTAAACCTCCTTCTAGTGGGTGATGGAGAACTATCAGGGTACAACATCCTTTCTGTGGGTGCAGATAAAATTTAGGGGATCACAATATCCTTCCAATAGGTGCTAGAGAACAAAAGGAAGTTGTAACTTCCACACCTGGAGAGTGCAGTTCTTTTGTAGATCAGATCTTGAACATGAAAGTCACAGCTTGCATGACCAAACTTATATCTATAGAAGTGGGTGCTTATGTAGGTAGAATTAATTGTAGGTTGGTGCCAACAGACTGTAAGTTGAACTTGAGGTCAAGTGAACATCTAAAACAATTGGGTTGGACACACCAGGAACACAGAGAGGGGGGGTGAATCTACGTGTTCAGTCTTTATTACTTTTTCAACTTTTATAATCACCAACTTATTCAATATTATGCATTATCACATTATCATTATATCATTAGCAGCATTGTTATCATCATCATATCATCATCATCAGATAGAAAGCACAGCAACACGGTACACAAGATTTTTACGTGGAAACCCCAAGTCCTGGGGGGGAAACCACGGAAGCCTTTTTAAAATATTTTTCCAGAAGTGAATGGAAGGAGGCAACAACCCCCTTATTACAAATACTTCAATTTTCCAACTTCAACTGGAAGGAGGCTATGACCTGAAGGAAGCTACCACTCCCTAGTTTTTCGGTTTTAGCCAGAAGGAGGCTACGACCTCCTTTCCTTTCCCCGTCCTGCCACCCTAATAAGAAGAATATTGTTGAACCTATGGACCTATCACATACCAAACTCTGTTGCTGATAACCTCTACACTATAGTCACTATCAAATAATCCCTGTAGATATCACTGCCACATCATCTTTCTACCCATGTCATCATTGTCATATTAAACATCAATACTACTGGTCAAGTTGCTCATCAACATTGTTGGTTCCTGTCAATTCATCAAACATCAAGGTCTGAATATGTCATCATCAAGGTCTAATAATCATCAAGGTTTGTAACATAGGGTGTACTTCATCATCAAGATCAACTCATCTCATCATCATCATACAGTTCATCATCAAGGAGATTGCTTTATCAACAAGGTCTGTGAAACAACAATCTCTTGAACATGCCATAATAGGATATGCATCATCATCATAAAGTGTGGGAGTGTATGTACATCATAGAGTGCATCATCATAGCATGCATCATCACATCATCATCATCATGTATCATATCAAGACATTCATCATCATGTAATGGATCACAATCTCATACTTCAACTTGTGCATTCACTTGCACATTAATACCACTATACATACCACTTGTATACCTGAACACTTTTACCCTTAATCATTCATATATATACACATCACTGCACTAGAACTAAATCAGTAACCTGTCCATTACATTGTACGAATCAATCATCCAACCGAGTCAATCTGAGTCTGCACACCAAACTCTGTCCACCTGAATCAAACCAACTGCTCAAACAACTTAGCCAATCTGAGTCAAACCAATTTCTCATAAAGCAACTTGTGCCAATCCAATCTCTGAATCTGCTGCAGATATCACTACCACATACTGCTCATGTACCTCTCATCATACACAATTACTGAACAAGTAGCTCTGCTCTGCTTCTGTTGAACACAAGGCATGCATCATCATAGTGCAGAGAAGAATACCATGGCATATAGGTATATGATAAAGTATAGTAGAGCATCACCGCATCATATCATAGCATGTGTCAAGGAGAGTGTGCATCATCATATCAAGTCAAGACATGTATCATCATGTATGTATCGTCGTCATATGTATCATATATCGTCATCAACATTGCAATATCTTCATGCTTCACTGTTTGCTATACTTGAACATGCTACTACATATCATTGTACACTGTGCACACTTGTACACTCCAATGTACACTCTACTATACATACCTTTTCTAACATACAATTGCACAACACTTTACATTCACTACTTCATATAATTGTATACTTCACAGTATACTTCATATAAATACAACAATATATATATATATACTTGTACTCTTTGCACACATACCTTGTCATAGAAGATCCCAACTTTTGACTGTAAAAGGAACAACACTAAAACTATGGATGATCTCCAACTTTAAGTTAGGACTGTATATTGTAAGTGTTGTATATGACTTTAAAAGTCTAAACTTGACCTTACTTGTAGACTGTTTCAAGATTTTGTCTCTGTGTAAAAGTTCTCAAGCTGTGAGAGAAGGTTTGCTACTAAGTTTCTATTCCATATCCAAAAGAACAATGGTGCTACCAGATGAACAAAATAAATGAGTCTTCTTTTCAACCCAGTGAAAAACGTCAGTCGCTATGGAGAACAAGAGGACTGTTCTGAAATTATAGCACTGCAGAAAAGATTGGACTGTATATTGGTTTAACCCAAAGAGGAATACTGTGGAGAAATCAGGTTGCTGCAAACTCTTCCAGCAATCAACAAAAAACAAAAATGGGTTTGCAAAATTTGGGTCTGAAACTTCTTCTCAACTACTGCAATTTACTCCTCAGTCAAGACCAACGAAGGTACAGTTCACTAAAAATCGGACAGGATTGATGACTGTAAAAATACTCTTATGATGTGTAAATAAATCAGGCCTACTATTCTCTTCTGTGTGGAAATTCGAGTATGTTAAGACCTCATAACCTCGGATAGGGCTGCCAACGAAACTTCACTCCCAAAACTTTAAAAAAATTATATGTTCTGCTGCAAATTCTCTTCACAACTCTCAGTCCACGATGTAGTGAAGGAGGAATAGGAGTTATGCTTAGTCAAAGTCAGCGACAATCCTCAGTTGAGCCGTTATACATAGATCAATAGAAAGGACTATTTGCATGTTGAAATTAGACCCCAAAAATGTCTCTGTGGAAACTCAGACTGTACAGGAGAAACTCTTTTCAGACTCAGAATTTTGACTTCAACCTTGGACTATATTTGGATGTTGGTTGCCTTAGTTTACTACCAATATCATCATCAAAACATTCTCTAATTTAAACCCAAACAAAAGAACAAGTCTCTATGGAAAAATGGGTCTACAATTTTGCTTCTGCTGCTACCCACAAAATTTCTTCCTCAAACCAGCGAAATCTCAGTCCAAACTACTTCAAATCTATCCATTCGTTTATATGGTATTGTGACAAGAGGTTAATACATTTATACACTTAAACTAGTGTGAGAAAGAAGGATATAGGGCCGACCTAAAGGGGAATATACTTCATTTTATTAGTTAAAAGAGGTTTTAATTTAATATTTAATGGGTCCGACCTTCATAAAGGGAGGGTAAAGTAATTTAAAATTATCTTAACATGTTTTAGGTTAAAACCTTGTTTAAAAATTGATATATTTAAAAAAAAATTAATATTTAAAACCACTTTAGTGGGGCAGACCTAAAGGGAGAGTTATAATTTTTTAAACATGTTTTCAAAGGTGGGTTAAAACATTAAGCTTATTACCTTAATATCTTATTTATTTGTTAATGATTTTTTTTATTGATTTAAAAAAAATGTCTTAACACTTTAACTTAAGGGTTTTATGGGCCTTGTGGGTTTAGGGGTCATCAAATAAGGTCTTCAAAGGATAATGTAAAGGTGCAATAGGAATCATCATGCAACAAGAGTATTATTAGTGTTTTGAGGACTTAGGGACCATAGGTTAAGAGTCTTAGGGTTTGTTGTTGGGTCAACCAAGTCACCACAAGCAAAGATGTGCTTCATCATCATAACCATCAAGGTGTGTGGGTGCCTAGGATTCTCCTAGGGTACCATGAACTCAATAAAACACAAATTACCACTGAAAGGGTCATTTGGACTCTTGCAACTTCTTCAACCCACCAAGGACACATTCTAGGGTAATAGGGAAAGGTTGTGGTACTGGGAAACCATAAGGCAATTTAGGGGTACTGGAACACTCTACAGGGTGTTCAGCGCTTTTGCCATTGTCCCAAGGGCTCCAAGGGCTATAGACTTGGGCTTGGAAAAATTTAAAATGTCTCCTTTGACATTGACAATTACTCAACCCTCAGGGGGCTCCTCAAGGGGCACCAAGACCCACTTGTTGACATCAATGGCCATGTGTTGTTGGCATCAATGAAAACTTAATCAACAATCTCCCCCTTTGTCATTGATGACAACACCATAACTCTTCTTCAGAACACGTTCCCCTTATTCACAACTTCTCTCCCCCTTCGGAAGCAATGGCAAAGGGAACATCCTTTGATCATACTGCTCCCCCTCAGGGAATGCTTCCCCTTAGGCCATGCTCCCCCTGTCATCAACTTCTCTTCCTTTTTAAATTTTCTTCCTTTGTATTAATGACAACAATAACTTCTTTTGGCACTACTTCTTCCCTTATCAATGAGCATTGATGCTTCTTTTATGGACTTGTATTCTGTCCCATGAATACTGTTGGAACCAACTACTATACAATACTCAAATTTGATAATCAGGTACATATCTCCTTTTACACATTCTTTGTACACTTCATATCACTAGTCAACAGTCTTCAAAATGTCATTGGCCAAGATTTTCATCATTTTTTTTTGGGTCTACTAACTTTATTCTCCATAATTTGGTAGGATGATGGTTGTTCATGTCATTCGATTTAACTTGCTTTCTTCTCCAAACTTTAACTTGCCCTTGCACCCTGCAGTGTTTTGCGGAATGACCATAATGATAACAATTGTAACACTAAACCGAAAATGTACTTTTATTTCTTTCTGGAGTGATTCTGTCATGAGCTCTGCAATGAATGTCTTTGTGACCATAGTTGTAACACTTGTAGCAGTGACCATGGAACCTTATAGGATATCTCTGAGCTGTAACTTCTCTTGATTCTTGCTGATAATGGGATCTTCTAAGAATACATGTATTACTATTAGCCTTTTATTCTTTTACTATAGAGATTTTACTTTCTTCAATGTTCTTCTTGATCTTTGAATTTGTCTTTAACTGAGTAGTTGTTTTGTCAAGGTATTCCCTCAAGGAGAGGATCTTCAATTCTTGGTTTTGACAAATTTCTATCTTTTCTTGGAGTTGTCTTGTTAGATCTTCTTCTATCTTCTTGACTTCTTCTACCTGTTTGTTGAGAGCAAATATATTGTCCTCCATCTTTCTTTTTGAATTCTGATCATCGTCATCGAATTTTTGCAGTTGACCTTGTAGTATATGATTCTCCTTTCTCAGTTCTGATAGGTCCTTTTCAAATTCAAAGTTTGTTAGACATACCTTTCATAACTCTACCTTCAAGGATTTGATTTCAAGTTCTTATTTTCTTCTTAACTTCTCTTCCAATATTTCTTTAGCCTTATAAGAACTTATCTCATTGTCTTTGTCTTGTAGCTTGCAAATCAATTCTTTTTCCTTATCTTCTAGTAGTCTTTTGAGCTTGACAATTTCTTCTGAGTGCTTTTCAATTTTTGTAGCTGACTTAACAAGTTTGTCTTTCAAATATTTGGATATGGCTTCTTTGATTCTGGTAGCTTCTTCAATTTGGAGTTTTAGATTAATTATGTTCTGTGTGGCCTTCTCATATTCTTCTTGATTCTTCTTCTCAGCTTTGTCCAATTGCTCTTGCAATACCTATTTATGTTCACATAGATTTTTCACTTCTTGCGAAACAATGATTAATTTCATTGTCTATCATAATATAAGCTAAATTTGTATTACTCATCGGAGAGCAAGGATTTTCATCATAATCTGAAGTGTTGTATTCAATTAATTCAAAATAGATCTTATTTTCTATACCTAATAAACATATATCTTTAAAAGAATTACAAACAGAGTGTTCAGGGAATATACCTTCATACTTACTTGGATCTTGTACTAACTCGTCTTTTCCTTCTTGTTCTTCATTTAGCTGATTTATTTTGAACGACAATTCTTCAGCTGAGTTGCACTTTCCTATTTTCTCCTTTTGGAGTACTATTAGATCTTCAAGCATTAATTCCATAACCTCTGCTTCCTCTTCTTTATTGGAGTAGTATTGCTCTAATTTGAGCCATAGTTCCTTAGCTGAGATGCACTTCGCTATCTTCTTTTGGATATCTGCTAGGCCTTCAAGGATGGATACCATAGCCATAGAATTATTTTTCTTTGATTCTTTTTGAGCTGATGTTTTCACTTTCTTTGGAGTTGTATATCCAGTAACAACTGACTTCCATACACCAATTGTTAGTTTTTCATCATATAAGCTAGCATTATCATCTTAGGATCTTTTCACTGAGAGAATAACAAGCACATAAATAAAACATAAGCACATCACAAGAGACAAGAGACACAAAGAGTTTTCCTCGGGGAAAATATAAAGGAGAAAACCCCGCAACTTCCTCAGAGATAGAATCAGCACCAAAAGGTAAAACCAGAAAACAGTAAGATGATCTCCCGACAGCAACAGTCTCTCTCTCTCATACTGAGAGAGCTTCTCCTCTCTCACTCATGCGCCCTCAATGAGTGAGTGTGAGTGTTGCAAGTGATAAATAGAGAGGCTCTCACTCTCTATTTATATTCTTCTGTTCACTTGAAGTGCACTCCAACATGTCGGCCTCACTTAACAATTACTTACTAGAGCCGACATCTCTAGGAGTGTCTAATAACCCTAGTGCCCCACCACTTGTGGGGACTTTGCCTCCTCTGACCAATAGAAGGGTAACACAATGGTGGGGACTATTGCCCCGACTTACAATGACTCACCTAGGGTCGACTTCACTAAGATATTCTAATAACCCAAGGGCCCCACAACAGTGGGGACTTTAACCCTTGACCAATAAGAGGGTTACCCATAATGACTTGACATGACTTTCGCATTATAGAAACTTCCTTGAATAAACATCGGGGTATGACATCACTCAATCACATTAAAATACATCCCAAAATAAACATCGGGTTACAATACATAAGAAATATGGATGACTACATTCTGAAGTTACAATTACATAAACACTCCCTCTTAACTAGGAAGGTATTCTCTCGACACAATTTATTAGCACAAGTCTTCTTCTATGTATCATCTGAATCATCGTCAACTTCTCGTCATCTTCATCTTCAAGTCATCTTCATCTTTAGTCATCTTTCATCTGGATCTGAATAATCACTCGATCTAGATCATCGTCACTGGATCATACTCGATCTGGAACTTCGTTACTGGATCACACTCAATATGGAACATTGTCACTGGATCATACTCGATCTGGAACATCGTCACTAGATATGGATCATCACTCGATCTAGATCATCATCATTGAATCTAGATCATCACTCGATTTGGATCATCATCACTGAATCTAGATCATCACTCAATATGGATCATCATCAGACATCATCACTGCTGGATCTGGATCATCACTTGATCTGGATCATCTCTCGATCTGGATCATCTCTCGATCTAGATCATCACTGCTGGATCTGCATCATCACTCGATCTGGATCTCTCGGAGTCATCATAACTGGATATGGATCTTATCTCGATCTAGATCTCACCTAGTCATCATCATGTGTGTACTATCTCGTCATAGGAATTTCTATAGAGCCAGCCTTCTTTCATGCTGGTTGTAGGCCTAGCCAACAGGTAGGTCTTCGCCCAGCACTTATATCTGACCTACTCGTCAGAAAGGCACGCCCAGCACTCACATCTACTCATGTAGTGTAGAAAGGAGCAAGTCGACAAACTCGACTTGAACGAAGACCGACTTAGTCGATCGACCGACTAAGTCGATAGGCCGACTTAGTCGATCAGCCGACTTAGTCGATCGGCCGACTTAGTCGATCGGCCGACTAAAATAGAAGATTAAGTCGGCTAACTAAAAGTCGTGTCGATTCACCGAACTGATAGGTAGTTATTTTGTAATTTTTTGTAAATTGTATATATTAGGATATTGAGCCAAACGAGAACTCAGTTCAGTTCTCTGCCTTGTATGAACTCATTGCAATAATATAATCTATTTTCCTATCTGTTCTTGTCTCCTGTCTCTGATTTGTAGATATATATGTTTTAGTATGTATTATTGGTAACCTTATGTGATCTGTGAGATTACAACATTGGTTCCATTGCTGGTAGTACATGCCTGAAATATATGCTCACATATTTTACCCGAACAGGAGATTAAGGACTGGTGGGACCGTAAAATTGCGAACTACTTGCAAAATTACGCAAGAAGGAACCGATTAACAGTCGCTGAAGCCAAAGCAATATTTTTCACAGATACGCATGAAAAATTTGTCGAATCAGTGCCACAACTCTTGAAGAAACTTCTAGATGAGAAAGCCAGATGCGACTAAAGAACAACAGTTGCTAGAAAAACTAATCCGAGGAGGCCGAACAAATTTGTCGCAGTGGTTTGATAAAATCGCCGACGACTTCTATGAGGAGCAAGCAGTCGAAGACAGAACTTCTGTGGAAACTGTCAAAGAAAAATTTTACACATATTTCACCGAAAAATTTTTGTGTTCCCTACCAACCTTGATGTTCAAATTATTGATAGAGACCGGAGCAGGCCACATCATGGAACCTCGTCCACCGCTGTGCGAACAACCATCAAATACCAACTGCGCAGAGAAGCAGAGGAAGTGGGAGAAATTCATTGAAGAAAGGGAGTGGGAATACTTCCTAAACAAATAAATTGAACTACTCGGGCTCTCTAAAAGTGTCGGGTAGGCTATGGGAGGGTAGTTGGTCATGTGTCGGAGGTAGAGTATAGTGGATCCTAGTCGTCCTAAACCGGATAACCGTCACCAGTAATGAAAATTCGACCAAAGAGGACCTCAAGAAAATAGAATTGTACGAAAGTATGTTGGACATTCAGAAACAAGAAAGGGACAAAAGAAAGAAGAGAAGGGAAGCAAGACGTGAAAGATCCGCAGGGCTGCACAGTGGACAAAACCCTAGGGAGAACGACCACGAAGAGAATCTGCCAGAGTCGGGTCATGACTGATAGGAAGAGGGCGTAGAGCAAGAGGTATCCCCTAAGGAGGAAGAAGTGTGGATAGAGCAGCTAGAAGCTCTCCAAATAACAGCTCCCAACGACAGGATAACCCTTTCCCCAACAAATTCGCGTACTAGAATACAGACTATTGTCGAAGATGACCTCCGACTACGAGCTGGTGACTTCAGTATATGGAGTCGACTAGGAGATGAAACGTACACGAGTCGACACCTTATTATACGTCGACCGCTCGAAGGAAACTGGGTGATGTTTCAGGCGGCACCCTCCCTCCGGAGTATCCACTTGCTCTTACCGACACCTGAAGGAGCACCCCCCCCACCAAGTACAAATTTAGAAGAAATTGAACAAGCAAACCTGCAAACAAAAAATTGCAGTGGACCATCAACATTCGAAGTCGACATCAACCGACTACAAGTCGACGATGACTCGACGACCGACGGGAGCTCAAGATCTGTTGACCAAAATTCCGCAGGCCTGACTACATCAATAACCCCACCACTTTCACCACCACCCACACCTCCACCTCCGCCAACTTATGAGAGCAGTGAAAGTGATTCAGACATGGGTCACGGATTGGCTCACATTCCTCTCTACGAGGGAGATGAAGACCCCAGACGACATTGGTTCGTCTGCGAGTTGACCTGGGAAGCAAACCAGGTAACAGATGAAGACCGAAAAATGGCACAGTTTGCCGGAGCCTTAAGGAAAAGGTCCTTGACATGGTACATGACCTTTTCAGAAAGGAAACCCAGAGCAACGAAAGCTGAGATTAAAGCGCAGTTCTTATCATTCCTCAAAACCCCAGATGCCAAGCACTTGGCCGCCAAAAAGCTTAAAACGACGTCACAAAAGCCAGGGGAGACAGTCCACGACTACAACAAACGTTGGAAGGACCTACTAAGCCAGCTATATTACGTTATTGATGAACAGTTACTAATTCAATGGTTCCTTGTAGGATTATCGCAGAAAGTACGCTGACATATCAGTCTGGAGACGTTCAAAACGTATGAAGACACGCTTACAAAAGCTCTGTAGGTCGAGATGGATGAAGACATACCTGCTTACCCGACGGACCACATATTAGAGGAACAGCTCGAGAACGTGCAACTTTGAAGGAACTAACCCTCAAGAATCAGGAAATCTGGTGTACCAACTGCTCGATGGCTGGTCATTCGAAACATAATTGTCGACACGAATATAGCCAACAAGATGTCCGCTTTGTACAAACCAAATCATTTTGCGACATTTTCCAGGAACACAGAGATCATTCTATGAAAGATTGTCTGTTTAACATGAAGAACGAAAAGGCTTCCTGGTGCGCCATTTGTGAGACCAAAAGTCACAACATGGTCGACTGTCAGTTAAACCTGAAGAACCGATAGAACTATCAGGCGGTCTACCAAACGAATGCAGTAGCGCAAAACAACGAGTATAAGAATACAAACAACTAGAACGGACGAAGATACTACAGCCAACGATATGAGCGCTGGTACGACAACCGACGTCAGGGTTATGGAGGAAGAGGTTGATTCCCTGGGAATTGCGACATACGAACACGTCGACCCACCCAGTGCTTCACATGCTACAAAGAAGTTCACCGGTACGCAAATTGTCCATACAAGGACATAACTGATCTTAAATTTCGTACACACTGTGGAGTAGGCGATCACTCCCTTGAGGATTGTCCTACTATGTTAGAGAAAATCAATACGAAGAAAAATTTTAATGTCTTGTCTTGTGTACAAAAGCATGATGTACTAACTACTAAGAATTTACATATTGTTACTCGACAAGGCACAAAAATAGGGCCCGATAAACCCCAAATTAGCAAGATTAAAAACACAAATGTTTATCCCGACCCTATAAAGCAAAAACACACATATCAAGAGGCAACCCACATATTTCACAACATTGCACAACAAGAAGACCTCGTTAGCAGTCGACCTAACACAATACAGCAATTAATCTATCTCACTCAAACAGACAAATCCATAGCCCAGTTCATTGATTTATTGCATCAAATAAAAAGTACTAACCTCAAAAAACAAACTAAGAACATCTGCACCCTAAACCAAAAAGACAAAAATGATGTCGATCCACTTGTCAACCTAGAAATCGAAGGTTACCACGTCCGACAAGTAGTGCTTGACTTCGGGTCTCAGGTAAATATCATGACCCGGGATACATGGGAAAATATGGGAAGACCTCGACTCTACGAGTCAGGTATTTACCTAAAACTCATCGACCAAGGCCTCATTGAACCCATTGGGGTTTGGAAAAACGTCGACATGACCATTAAAGGAATTTCTACCAAGGTTGATTTTGAAATTATTGACCCAAAAGAGGGATCTATTTCATTCCCCGTGCTAGTCAGTCGACCTTGGGGACGAAAGATGAAAGCCACCATATCCTTAGACAAGGAACGAATCAAGCTAAAAGGAAATGGTCAAAAAGTCATTGTACCCATTCATCCATCCCAAGGAGAACCTTGGACAGAACCTATTGATGGGGAAGTCTATGTCAAACAACTTTACCAGATCCACAACAATACAGACTACACAGAGCCGAACATCCATGGAGAACTTTACTTAGGTAACCAAGACTCAATTGGTTATAACTCAGATGCTGAACTGTATGACTGGGAGATGGAAAATTACGAAACACAAGCAAGAGGGTGCTGGACTATACAAAAAGTACAGAAAAAACCCACCCGACAGTGCTTCATAGTATCCATTATCCCCAAAATCTTTTAAAAGAAAGTAAGGGAACGCCCTACCTTACAACCAACCAACTTAAACAATACACAACTACCCAGGTATAAGGAGAGGGAATCCCCAGTCATGCACATTGAACAAGTATCTAAAAATATTGGAGAACATGGTCGACTTCAAAGCTTAGTGGAAACGTTTACAGGTCAAGCAGCTAGATGGTGGGATACCCATTAGACAAAACTACAGACCTTGACAACTGCTTTGACTTTCTTTGTCGAACAGTTTGGTGGAAAAAAGGTAACCCAGGAATCCCAAATCCCTATCTTTGCCCAAGTTCAAAACCCAGAAGAACACATTAAGACTTCTGAAACAGAGTGGAGAAGACTTGGCTACAAAGACGAGCAAGCCTGGCCCCATTTGTTCCCTTCAACCCTAGACGACTTACCCAATAGATGGTATAAGATGGAGGAAGCTAGAGGAGAAACCTTCTTTTGGCATGAACTCAAGGAAAATTTTATCAAAGACTTCCAGTTGCAAGAGACTATAAAGACTTAAAAGGGTTAGTACAGGAAATGGGAGAAATGAAAATTGATACTAAACCTGATGTCCGATCTGTCAAGAAACGACCTTATAAACTAGCTCACAAGTACAAGGAAATAGTTAAAAAGGAAATCGACAACATGTTAGCAGCAGGGATCATTTACCCTATCGACCAGTCTGAATGGGCAAGTCCCATGGTCGTACATCCCAAGAAACATGACCCGACAAGGTTAAGAATTTGTGTCGACTTTAGGGAGCTCAACAAAGTAACATTAACAGATCCATTCCCAACCCCCTATGCTGATGAAATCTTGAATGAAGTTGCAGGCCACGAATGATACTCATTCACAGATGGATTCTCAGGATATAACTAAGTACCCATAGAAAAAGAAGATCAAAAGAAGACAACATTTGTCTGTGAATTTGGTCCTTTGCTTACAGAGTTATGCCTTTTGGGTTAAAGAATGCACCTGCAGTGTTTTCCCGAATTGTTGTCAAGACTTTCCAAGAATACATATATAATACCATGTCAGTATACTTCGATGACTGGACTATATAATCCACCTTAAAAGATCACTGCAAATGGCTCCAACTTATGCTGGAGAGATGTCAACAGATTCAACTCTCCCTCAACATTAATAAATGTATCTTTATGACTCCCATAGGAATACTCTTAGGGCATATTGTCTATAAAGACGGTATCAAGGTTGACTTTGCCAAAATTAAAATCATCCTCGACCTGAAACCACCAATAAACCCCAAACAAGTCCGGGTATTACTCGACCATACAGGATATTATAGAAAGTTCATAAGACACTATTCAGACATGACCTACCCTCTAGAAAAAATACTAAAGGAAGATCAAGAGTTTAAGTGGACAGAGGAATGCCAAATATCCTTCGACAAATTGAAAAGGAAACTAGTCGAAGCCCCCATCATAAAATTTCCAAGCTGGTCGACCAAATTTCATGTGCATATCGATGCATCAGGAATAGCAATCGGAACAATCCTTACTCAACCAAGGGATGATGGGATGGATTACCCTATAGTTTACAGCAGTCGAAAATTAAATAAGGCTGAAAGAAACTATTCGACCACCGAAAGGGAAGCTCTGGGTATGGTCTTTGCCATCCAAAAGTATCGACATTACCTTTTAGCAAACCCCTTCACATTTTATACCAACCATCAAGCCTTGAAGTACCTTGTCAATAAACCACTTCATCATGGGAGAATTTGTCGCTGGCTACTTCTCTTTCAATAATTCAAGTTTGAATTCGTTGTCCGACCAGGAAAACTAAATGTCGGGCTCGACCATCTATCCCGCGTAGACACAGGAGAGGAACCGACTGGAGTCGACGACGACTTGCCGGACGGACATTTATTTCGCATAGAAGTAGTGCCAGAAGAACTCGAAGAAATAGCTCAATTCTTAGAGACAGGTCAAGCACCAGAAGGTCTAAACACTAAGAAAAAACAAATCTTAGCTATGAAGGCTGCACCTTACAGCCTCATCAATGGATTTCTATACAAAATGGGGCTAGATGACATTCTCAGAAGGTGTGTACTCGACCATGAGCAAGACCAAATCATGCATGAAGCACACTATGGACCTACAGGAGGACATTTCCAAGCAGACACAACTGCAAAGAAAATCCAACAGTCGGGATTATGGTGGCCGATGATCCATAGAGATTGCAAAAACTTTATTAGTCGATGTGACCGATGTCAATGACTTGGTCGACCTCTGTCGAGCACATAAATTCCCTTGATATCTGTAAACCCTAGTCTCACATTTGAAATCTGGGCTATAGACTTCATAGGACCATTTCCTATCCCACCCAAATGATCAGGTGCAAGATATATTATCACGGCAGTAGAATATGTCACTAAATGGGCAGAAGTTGAACCTGTTGATACATGTTCAAGTGAGGTAGCTGCTAAGTTTATCTATGAAAACATCATCACTAGATTCGGATGCCCACTCACATTGATCAGCGACCAAGGATCACACTTTATCAACAAAACCATCAAAATTTTGACCGACCAATTTCACATCGACCACCGACGAAGCACCGCATATCACCCTCAGTCGAATGGCGCGATTGAAGCTTTCAACAAAACATTGACAAAATGGTTAACCAAAATATGCAGTACCGACAAGGACGACTGGGACGAGAAAATCCCTACGGTCCTCTGGGCATATAGGACAACCTATAAACGGTCGACCGACCAAACCCCCTTTCGACTAGTCTACGGGAAAGAAGCAATCATCCCCCTACATTTTCGACAACAGACACCTATTATTGCACAACTATTACATGTCGATGTCGAACATGTAAGAAAGGACCGACTATTTCAACTTAGCAAGCTGAAAGAACACAGACTCATGGCTATACAACACCAAGAAATTCACAAGCAACAACAGAAAGCGTGGCACGACCGCAACATCAAAAACAAAAACTTGTCGGTTGGTGACCTTGCCTTACTCTATAATAGTCGAGTCAAAGGAAAACCCAAGAAAATCCACACAGAATGGATGGGATTTTACCTTGTCGAAGAGATACACCCCAATGGTTCAGTCCAACTAAAAACATTGCAGGGCCTAGTATTTTGGAAGCTCGTTAATGGAGCCCGACTCAAACGTTTAAAAAAAAAAATCATATAACGACCTTAACCGTCAATCAAAACCCATAAAAATCTTTAAAAAAAAAAACAATCCCCAAAATAAATACACCCCACACAAACACCATGACAGGAAATCCCTACTTCGACCATCGACATCATCATCTTCGACCATCTTCATCGACCATTCTCAGCACCGACACCGGCTAACGACCTCGAAAGTCCCATCATGCATTTATGACCTCAAGCGCCGAAAGCAATTCACCATTACTCCACACTCGCGTATTGCAGCTGGAACGTCAAGTCCGCCATTAATACATGCATTCACACACGCAGTCACACCATCGCCTATAAATACGGGACCGTCGAAGGTTCATTCACCACACCCTTTACATACAGAGCACTCGCACATTCAGTCGACTAAAAACCCAAAAACCTATAGTAACCCTGACCAAAAATACATAATGGCCCCCAAGCAGACCAGAGCAGCGACCAAGGCGAAAGAGCTACAGGCTGAGGATACACCCTTGATCCGCATACTAAAGCATATCAAAAATGCCAAAGTACAGGAGGGCCAATGGTAGAAACTCTGGGCCGAGATCCAAGAGTGTGCCTTCATCGACAAGAAGATGACCCAAGCGGCCGAAAAATTCCGATGGAGCACCATCTTCAACTATCCCAATGTACCCCTAATGGCAAGCTTTGGTGGGACAAAAGAAGTTGCCGTAAAATTTATCATCAGCCGATACCACAACGGTCGGTTCTACTTCGATCGACCGCTCGACATTACCGGAGATATCATCTCCAAGCTAACTAGCCTGTCTAACCAAGGGAACCCTGTACCAATCGGAATCAAGGAAGGATTGGTCCAAGAGCTTACGGGATCATCGTCCGGGAAAAATTCCAAAGGATTGATGATCGGGTAGATTGCAACTCGAACGCCACAGATTGTGGCCAAAATCATCACCATCACACTTAACTTAGCAGGTTGAAGTAGCGACCTCAAATTGGAAATGCTGGAGGCCGTCGACACAATTGCCACCAACGGTTGAATCTACAGATGGGGAGATTATGTCACCGACATGATCAAAACCGTCTGCGAACGATGCCAAGAGATGGGAGGAATCATCAAGTTCCCCTCCCTAATCCTTTGGATTGTTATATACCACATCTGTCCGGAAGGAAGTCCATTCTTTTGGGAACCGACAAAGTTCCACATGAACAGGTTCAAACCCTTCTCCCAGAAACGAACCCTGCATGAGCTAGCGCAAGGGAAAATATTTCTGGAAAACTGGTTCCAACAGTTAAAGCTTCGCACGACTAGATGGCGGGTGCCTCAGAACATCCGACGCAATCTACCGGTGAAGTCTCACATACAGTTGGAGATCGACCATACAGCGGTCTAGTATATGCAGGGCGAAGACCCCAAGGCCACCGCCCTCGATTACTACCCGACTGCCGATCAAATCTTTCGAGAGTTGACTTGCCAAGCGAAGACCAAAATACCAGTGCCCGAGGCAGCCAAACAGGTCGACTTTTCAATAAAGGATCCACTCACTGACCAGGAGAAAGAGGAAGACTACGAGCTCAACCTCTACATAAGTACATTTGTGTCGGAGGACACCCCAGTCGAGCCCACTGGTCGGGTACAAATAACCATCAAGCCTCCAACCAGAGTCGACCCACAACCGACAGAACAATAGCCAACAGAACCATAGCCACAACAACAAGCAACCCCTCCGGCTCCAGCAAGCGTCGCCCCAACTCAGGTACCGACAAATGGAGTCGAGCACGACAACCCTGAGTATGCTTTATCAAAAGGCATCATTCAGAAATTAGCCAAGGATATAGTCGCCGCCAGAAGGAAACTTAGAGCACAAAAAGTACAACAAGGCAAAGGTAAGCGCAAGATTCTTATTGAGTCATCTAATGATGAAGAAGAACTAGCATCTACCGCCCTGGACATTATAGAAGATGCGGCCACCAACAAAGTACCAGTTGAAACTCAGTTTCAACGGTTCCTTGAAGCAGGGGCTCCGGAAGGACGACCAAAGAAGGAAAAAACAACGACGACACCTGAAGACGTCATTGATCTTGTGTCAACCCCTCCACCTCCATCACCGACACCAGTAGTCGAGGACCAAGAACCAGCACAACAGTCGGTCATCCCCCTCGACTTGTACAAAAACAAGATACCAGAGTCGATGAAAGAAAAGTTCGACAAGGACACCGAGCTCAAAGCTTTCTTTGAGACACTGCCTGAGCTGTTTCAGTCGGCTCAGAAAATTCAAACCAAGGCTCCCCTCTATACCGGAAGCAGGATTTTTGGACACCTTACGTCGACTTTCACCCGAACCGACCAAGAAGGAGACGTGATCAGCCATGTCCGATCTACCATTGAACATATCAACCCCAAAACCTAGGACGAATTCCTCAACCCACCAAAAATAGATCCACTATCCGAGGTAAGTTTACAACCCACTTCTAGCAAACCCATCACCCCCAACCATTCCCCCACTCCATCACTAGCGCCGCCATCATCTCCACCCCCACCATCATCATCCCCACCACCTCCGCCACCCCCTAATTCCCAGCCAGATCTATCCCAACCAACTACATCCTCACAACCAGCAGCAACCATACCAACCACCCAGCCAGAAAAACCAGTGACTTCCATTCTACAAACCACAGGCACCCCCTCAACTGTTGCAGGTACCCAGAACAGGTCGAGTTTCTCGACAAGTGCAAGACCCTAGCTCAGTCCTTCATTCTAGGACCTATCGAAGTTGACACAGATAGACCGCTTGAATGAGCATATCATCTTTTTGAGAGCATCGTGTCGACCATCCAGGCACATCTCCAAGAGACGAAAGAAGAACAGAAGGAAGAGACTACCCGACTACTACTAGCACAGCACACTGCCTTTTCAGAGGCATACAAAGTTCTCCAAGACCATATGGATGAGTCTATCGTCACCGAAGAATTCTTAAGAGATCGGCCTACTCACTATGGGCAGGTCTATCACCAGACACGACAGACTCATCATGGCATTCAGGCTTTGGAGGGCAGGAAGACAACAGAGGCAGCACTCAGGCCGACAATAGAAGAACAAATAGTGCTGGAGACCAACAAGCTGCAGAAGCTGGAACGGGAAGCACATCAGTGGGTGCAACAGGCTCTTCCAAACTTAGAGAAAGTCGACATCATCTGCCCATAGATGAAAAGACTCATCGACACAGCCAAACAATAGAACCAGATCCTGGGCCCCAACATGGATAAGATCGTGGAAGTCCCACTCTTCGAAAAGATGTCGGTCCTGTCAAGCTTAACTACATTAACGATCGACATCCAGAAAGCTTTGCAGAGTTGGACGGATTTTTAGCATCACCTTGCCATCACAGCTCCGGCCATTGTCAAGATCTGCATCCAGAAAATACCAACCATTCATCTGCACAGTCCACCACAATAGCATTCGACAAACATCATTTTGTACCTCCCTATTTCTTCAGGACGAAGAAACGTTTTGTTCATGGGGGAGATGTAGAAAGGAGCAAGTCGACAAAGTCGACTTGAACGAAGACCGACTTAGTCAATCGATCGACTAATTCAATAGGCCAACTTAGTCAATCAGCCGACTAAGTCGGTCGGCCGACTAAACTAGAAGATTAAGTCAGCTAACTAAAATTCGTGTCGGTTCACCGAACCAACAGGTAGTTATTTTGTAACTGTTTGTAAATTGTATATATTAGGCTATTGAGTCAAATGAGAACTCAATTCAGTTCTCTACCTTGTATGAACTCATTGCAATAATATAATCTGTTTTCCTATCTGTTCTTGTCTCTTGTCTCTGATTTGTAGATATATATGTTTTAGTATGTATTATTGGTAACCTTATGTGATCTGTGAGATTACAACATGTAGTAAACTACATTCACATCAGAAAGGCCCAGCACTCACATTCACCAGCATAGTAGGCACATCTACTACCATCTGTGAAATGGCTTCAGGACTTATATCTGACCTACTCGTCAGAAAGGCATACTTCCATCCAGGCGGGAACACATCCTACTCACAGTGATGAAAGATTTCCATACTTTCACCCAGGCCGGAATTGCATCCTGCTCACAATGATGGAAGACTTCTATCCAGGCGGGAACACATCCTGCTAACAGTGATGAAATATTTCCATACTTTCATGGCTTCGTCAACACATCAACTATCTGTTCCTCCGTCGCAACATACTGGAGCTTCATTGCTCCTCTTTGCACCATATCCCTGATATAGTGATACTTGATATCGATGTTCTTTGACTTGTCATGGAACACGCAAATCTGGTTGTCACAATGTATATAAGTAGCATCCATCTGGAGATCAAATAAATTAGACAGTAGCTTCCGCAACCATACTGCCTCACAACTAGTTGAACGAGCTGTGACATACTCTGCTTCAGCTATCCTCAGTGCCACACATGATTGCTTCCTGCTAAACAAAGAGATCACACCTGATCCCATACTGAGGCAACATCCTGAAGTACTCTTCCTGTTGATGGCACTTCCTGCCCAATCTGAATCAACATAACCCTCCAGGTTCATCTTTTGATTCGCATCATACTTGAGCCCATAATCAATCATACCCCTCATGTACCTCAGAAGATGCTTTGCAGCAATCAAGTGAACATGTCTCGGATCTGTCAGGAACTGGCTCAAGTTGTTCACAACAAAGCACATATCTGGTCTTGTGTTCGTCAGGTACATCAAGGACCCAATCATAGCATCAACCGTCTCTGATGAAGCATCACTTAACATCTTCAGGTTCGATGCCACAGGTGTGGTCATGCAGTCCATCATCCTGAACCTATTCAAGATCTCTACTGCATACTTCCTTTGTCCACACCTCCATGCCTAGAAAATAGTGCATCGACACATAACAGGAGCATCACTGGTCTTCTGCCTTCAACCCTGAAGCAAAGGTTGGAATCCACTTTACTCTTAGTAAAGCCTAGAGTCATCAGTAATCTTCCCATCCTATCGTACCATGTCGAACCTCAAGATATTCTGTAGTCACTCCCTCTGAAGCGAAGCATCATACTCCCTCTGTCTTCTGTGCTCTATGCACTGAAAACATTCTGTACCGGAGTGACAAGTAGCTTCCTATGCTACTAATATTCTATGTGACCATCTAGTGTATAGACCTGCATATTCAACCTTGTAGTAAAGGTTAAGATCTTCATCGATCTCGTCATGTATGTGTTTCAACTCTTACTGGCTGCAAATGTATCTTCGTAGTCTAGGCCTTCCTTTCGTGAGAAGCCTCATGCTACGAATCTTGCTTTGTATCCCACGATGTTTCCATCTACTGCATGATGGAACTATGAAATTCTATTCAGGTCTCGATATTGCGCCCTGACATCATTCTTCTTGAACTGGTCTTCCCTTTCTTCTTGGTGGCTGGAAGGTTCTGCATCAATGATATCACTGCACTCGTCATATTATTCTTTGTCTTTGAACTGTCATCACTTCTTCTTTGGAACAAGTCTTCATTCTTCTTTGCTTGTAGGCAATTATGTATGCGGTCTTTCCTACAAGTCAAATGCATTTGTATGGTTAGAAACATTTCATAAGGAATATTTATACTGGCAAGTTCTTATGCATAAATATATGATCATACAACTACTTTCGCCAATAGAACATTCATCCATATCTCACTGAAACTTTCTAGATGCCTTCCATCTCTACCAGGACAACAATGAGATTGTGCACTAATCCAATATGTCAGCAAAGAGGTTTCATTCTAGATAAGTAGCAATGGAGAGTTTTTATAGCACCATGATCTACTTACCCATCACATGCATATTAGTAGTATGCAAACATCCTATCATGCATAATACATAAACTGAATATAAAAAAATGCATAACAAAACAATATCGTGAAATGACAATTGAATACTTATATTTATTTGTTTCATGGGTACACTCCTTCTTGGGCCTCCAGCTTCATCGTCTTCTTCATTCATGATAGCATCGTTTCTTATCCAAATGCTAAGGTGGATAAGAGTTGCTTCAAGAGTTGATTTCTTCGTATTCCTCATCACTTGAGGGATCTTCTTTGGATGGTGAGAGCTTGATCTTTAGTTTCTCCCATCTTCTCTTCTCTTCTTATGGGTAGAGATTATTCTTCTTCCCAAAGTCTGCTGAAAGTAACCACTTCCTTCTGGCACACATTCCTTGCATGAATGAATCCCATGATCCTGAGAGGCCATTCAAGGTGGCCATCACCACTTCTGCATTCTTCACTTCTTCTTTTACCGCTTCAAGTTGTTCTTGATTTGAGAGACTCTTATGACTGCATGGTCTCTGCATTCTGGATCTTCACATTCTTCAACTGGTTTCTTAAGGTCATCTTCTGATGTATGTTCTTCCCTTCAAATAGCTTGGTCAAGGAATCAAACATCTTCGGTGTCTTTAGGGAAGACACTCATGGTACAAGTTGATCTGTGATTGAATCAATAATTATCTCCTTGGCCTTGACCAAGTTCTCCTTGTGTAAGGCTTTGAGCCTCATCTCCCTCTGGAACTGGAACCTCTCTACTCATGTACGTGTCCAATTCATTTTCTTCAGAGCGATCAAATACTTCTATGCTTGGAATTTTTCAACTTCACCAAGCTTATCATCAAGCTGATGTGATAGATTACTTTGAAATGAGAACCTCAAATGAAAATAGCAAAGGATTAGATCTTACCGATTTGAGGTGTCCATCCTGGTTCCGGAGCTCGCTGATCTAGGGTTTGTCACAGAAACCCTAATTTTTAAAACTTGGAATCTTTCATATCTGATTGGATAGAAAGATATATCTCTTCAAATGGAGCTTTCCAATGTACTCCTTTCTTGAAAACAGTGGAGGGAAGCTCCTGGAACTGTAAGCCCTAATTTTCCAATTTCTTCTACAGAAATTCCTGTTACTGTTTCTGTGATATCTCCTAAATTTCTACTCCTATGTCTCTGAAATTTCCCACTGACGTGACGTCACATGTCCCTAATCCAACACCATGGGTTTCATCAGAATTGGTTTCACCATTTGGGATTTACGATTCTTTTCCCAAGGTGTCATGTTACAGGACTGTTCAGAACAGCGAAGTTGTACAACATGCCACGTGTCACTGATTCATCTTCTGAGTCTGCTCTTTGGACCACTAAAATTAAAGTCCGTGTAATTTCTGAAACATCTTCAGGAATTCCATTTGGACCTCTGTATCCCAATATATTGCAATTATCCCCAGGTGTCCTATTTAGGGATCAATTCTAGAAGAGGATGGAACCCTAACTTGGAGGGATCATATATAACAGAATATAGAGAATAGGAGGCTTATTTTTGGACATAGTGTTCACCAATATTTTATCTTTGGCCCCTAAAATTTTCAGCTTCTGAGACTTCTCCAACGTCGGAATATAGCAAATGTACCAAAACTTATCAGTTTTAGTATTTAGGGTTTTTCCCGCTCGGGGTCAAACTAGGGTTTGACTTTCCTGGAGTTTCACCCAACCAAATTTCTTGATCCAGGTCTCTAAACTTTGGTTTTTATGAGGATAAAAAATCTATGTTGGTCTCACTCAAAAAATTCATCTTCTGTAGAAAGCCCTAATTTTCGCATCGAAAACTGAAAATGCTCGGAATTGAATTCTGCTTCAACAGAAAGATGCGCCCTTCAATGGAGAGTCAACCTAGCATAATTTTTCTAATGGATTGTGGACAGAGACCCAAAAAGTAAGAATCCCTAGCTTCTGTAGCTGCACAATGTCTTATTCTCAGGTTAGCTCTGATTCCATGTTAGTTTTTCATCATATAAGCTAGCATTATGATCTTAGGATCTTTTCACTGAGAGAATAACAAGCACAGCAATAAAACATAAGAAAATCACAAGAGACAAGAGAAACAAATATTTTTCCTTAGGGAAACCATAAAGGAGAAAACCCTGCAACTTCCTCAGAGATAGAATCAACACCAAAAGGTAAAACCAGAAAACAGTAAGATGATCTCCCGACAGCAACAGTCTCTCTCTCTCTCATACTGAGAGAGCTTCTCCTCTCTCACTCATGCGCCCTCAATGAGTGATTATGAGTGTTGCAAGTGATAAATAGAGAGGCTCTCACTCTCTATTTATATTCTTCTGTTCACTTGAAGTGAACTCCAACATGTCGGCCTCACTTAACAATTACTTACTAAAGCCGACATCTCTAGGAGTGTCTAATAACCCTAGTGCCCCACCACTTGTGGGGACTTTGCCTCCTCTGACCAATAGGAGGGTAACACAATGGTGGGGACTATTTCCTTGACTTACAATGACTCACCTATGGTTGACTTCACTAGGATAGTCTAATAACCCAAGGGCCTCACAACAGTGGGGACTTTAACCCTTGACCAATAAGAGGGTTACCCACAATGACTTGACATGACTTTCTCATTATAGAAACTTCCTGGAATAAACATAGGGGTATGACATCACTCAAATACATTACAATACATCCCGGAATAAACATCGGGTTACAATACATAAGAAATACGGATGAATACATTCCAAAGTTACAATTACATCAACACCAAATGCCTCAAGATAAGCCTGCATTCTCATTTTCCAGATCAAGTAATAATTTGAATCAAATGACAATGGTACTCCATTCAACGAGAACACCATGGTGTGTCAAAGATATCCTTCAAGCTAATAAGGCTTTCTATGAAGGACCTGCTCTGATACCAATTGTTGGACACACCAGGAACACAGAGAGGGGGGGTGAATCTGTGTGTGCAATCTTTATTACTTTTTCAAATTTTATAATCAACAACTTATTCAATATTATGCATTATCACATTATCATTATATCATCATCAGCATTGTTATCATCATCATCACATAGAAAGCACAACAACACAGTACACAAGATTTTTACATGGAAACCCAAGTCCTAGGGGGGAAACCACGGAAGCCTTTTTAAAATATTTTTCCAGAAGTAACTGGAAGGAGGAAACAACCCCCTTATTACAAAGACTTCAATTTTCCAGCTTCAACTAGAAGGAGGCTATGACCCCTTGATTTACAGGCTACGACCTGAAGGAAGTTGCCACTCCCTAGTTTTCTGGTTTCAGCCGAAAGGAGGCTACGACCTCCTTTCCTTGCCCCATCCTGCCACCCTGATAAGAAGAATTTTGTTGAACCTATGGACCTGTCACATACCAAACTCTATTGCTGATAACCTCTACACTCTAGTCACTGTCAAATCATCCCTGTAGATATCACTGCCACATCATCTTTCAGCCCATGTCATCACTGTCATATTAAACATCAATACTTCTGGTCAAGCTGCTCATCAACACTGCTGGTTATTATCAAGTCATCAAACATCAAGGTCTGAATATGTCATCAGCAAGGTCTGATAATCATCAAGGTCTATACCATAGGGTGTACTTCATCATCAAGATCAATTCATCTCATCATCATCATATAGTTCATCATCAAGGAGATTGCATTATCAACAAGATCTGTGAAACATTAGTCTCTTAAGCATGCCATCATAGGATATGTATCATCATCATAAAGTGTAGGAGTGTATGTACATCATAGAGTACATCATCATAAGATGCATCATCACATCATCATCATCATGTATCATATCAAGACATTCATCGTCGTGTAATGGATCACCATCTCATACTTCAACTTGTGCATTCACTTGCACATTAATACCACTATACATACCACTTGTACACCTAAACACTTGTACACTTACTCATTCATATATATACGCATCCCTATGCACATCACTGCACTAGAACTAAATAAGTAACCTGATCAATTATTTTGTACCAATCAATCATCCAACCGAGTAAATCTAAGTCTGCACACCAAACTCTGTCCACCTGAATCAAATCAACTGCTCATACAACTCAGCCAATCTAAGTCAAACCAATTGTTCATAAGGCAACCTGTGCCAATCCAATCTCTGAATCTACTACAGATATCATTGCCACATACTGCTCATGTACCTCTCATAATACACAATTACTGAACAAGTAACTCTGCTCTGCTTATGCTGAACACAAGGCATGCATCATCATAGTGCATAGAAGAATACCATGACATATAGGTATATGATAAAGTATAGTAGAAAATCACCACATCATATCATAGCATGTGTCAAGGAGAGTGTGCATCATCATATCAAGTCAAGGCATGTATCGTCATGTATGTATCGTCATCATATGTATCATATATCATCATCAACATTGCAATATCTTCACGCTTCACTGTTTTCTATACTTGAACATACCCCTTCATGCTACTACATATCACTGTACATTGTGCACACTTGTACACTCCAATGTACACTCTACTATACATACCTTTGCTAACATACACTTGCACAACACTTCACATAATTGCATACTTCACAGTATACTTCATATAAATACAACAATATATATATATATATACACTTGTACTCTTTTCACACATACCTTGTCATAGAAGATCCCAACTTTTGACTGTAAAAGGAACAACACTAAAACTGTGGATGATCTCCAACTTTAAGCTAGGACTGTATATTGTAAGTGTTGTAGATGACTTTAAAAGTCTGAACTTGACCTTACATGAAAATTGTTTCAAGAGTTTGTCTCTGTGTAAAAGCTCTCAAGCTATGAGAGAAGGTTTGCTACTAAGTTTCAATTCCATATCCAAAAGAACAATGGTGCTAACTGATGAACAAAAGAAATTTTTTCTTCTTTTCAACCCAGTGAAAACCTCAGTCACTATGGAGAACAAGAGGACTGTTCTGAAATTATAGCACTGCAGAAAAGATTGGAATGTATATTGGTTTAACCCAAAGGGGAATACTGTGGAGAAATCGGGCTGCTGCAAACTATTCCAGCAGTCAACAAAAAACAAAAACGGGTCTGCAAAATTTGGGTCCGAAACTTCTTCTCAACTGCTGCAATTTACTCCTCAGTCAAGACTAGGGAAGGTACAGTTCACTAAAAATCGGAGAGGATTGATGACTGTAAAAATAATCTTATGATGTGTAAATAAATTGGGTCTGCTATTCTCTTCTGTGTGGAAATTCAAATCTATTAATACCTCATAACCTCGGATAGGGCTGCCAACGAAACTTCACTCCCAAAACTTAAAAAAAATTATATGTTCTGCTGCAAATTCTCTTCACAACTCTCAATGCACGACATAGTGAAGGAGGAATAGGATTTATGCTTATTCAAAGTCAGTGACAATCCTTAGTTGAGCTGTTATACATAGATCAATAGAAAGGATTGTTTGCATGTTGAAATTAGACCCCAAAAATGTCTCTGTGGAAACTCAAACCGTACAAGAGGAACTCTTTTCAGACTCAAAATTTTCACTTCAACCTTGAACTGTATTTGGATGTTGGTTGCCTCAGTTTACTACCAAGATCATCATCAAAACATTCTTTGATTTAAACCCAAACAAAAGAATAAGTCTATGTGGAAAAACGGGTCTACAATTTTGCTCCTGCTACTGCCCACGAAATTTCTTCCTCAGACCAGCGAAATCTCAGTCCAAACTACTTCAAATCTATTCATTCGTTTATATGGTATTGTGACAAGAGGTTAATACATTTATACACTTAAACTAGCATGAGAAGGGAGGATATAGGGCCGACCTAAAGGGGAAGATACTTCATTTTATTAGTTAAAAGAGGTTTTAATTTAATATTTAATGGGGCTGACCTTCATAAAGGGAGGGTAAATTAATTTAAAATTATCTTAACATGTTTTAGGTTAAACCCTTGTTTAAAAATTGATATATTTAAAAAAAGTTTTAATATTTAAAACCACTTTAGTGGGGCAGACCTAAAGGGAGAGTTATAAATTTTTAAACATGTTTTCAAAGGTGGGTTAAAACATTAAGTTTATTATCTTAATATCTGATTTATTTGTTAATGATTTTTTTAATTGATTTAAAAAAAAATGTCTTAACACTTTAACTTAATGGTAAGGGTTTTATGGACCTTGTGGGTTTAGGGGTCATCAAATAAGGTCTTCAAAGGCTAATGTAAAGGTGCAATAGGCATCATCATGCAACAAGAGTATTATTAGTGTTTTGAGGACTTAGGGACCATAGGTTAAGAGTCTTAGGGTTTGTTGTTGGGTCAACCAAGTCACCACAAGCAAAGATGTGCTTCATCATCATAACCATCAAGGTGTGTGGGTGCTTAGGCTTCTCCTTGGGTACCATGACCTCAATAAAACACAAATGACCACTGAAAGGGTCATTTGGACTCTTGCAACTTCTCCAACCCACCAAGGACACATTATAGGGTAATAGTGCAAGGTTGTGGTACTAGGAAACCATAAGGCAACTTAGGGGTACTAGAAGACTCTACAGGGTTTTCGGGGCTTTTGCCATTGTCCCAAGGGCTCCAAGGGCTTCAAACTTGGGCTTGGACAAATTCAAAAGGTCTCCTTTGACATTGAAAATTACTCAACCCTCAGGGGGCTCCTCAAGGGGCACCAAGACCCACTTGTTGACATCAATGACCATGCATTGTTGGCATCAATGACAACTTAATCAACAATTTGTTCTCATACATTTGTGTGGAGTTCTATTTATTGGTTTGATTGTTCTAAATTTGAAAAATATACATAATTTATACATATAGGTGTTATAACTGGTTCACCCCCCTCCTCAATAATAACTTAATACCAATAATTGGTATTAGAGAGGGTGTCTTCAGTAAACATATTGACATCTAGAATACTGATCCAACACAGATATGGATAAGCAAGAAGGTTTGTCCACCAATAGAGCCCCAAGGTTTGACGACTCAACTTATACCTTCTGGAAAATCAAAATGGAAGTTTATCTGCAGTCACTTGGAAACCAGTAGAAGAATTATATAAACTTTTAAAAGTTGCAAATGAATCAAAAGAGAACGAATATGAGTCAGAAGGGAATCACGATATCATTGCCCCCGGAACAGTGACTGTTGATCCAGAGAATAGAAATCATTATGAATGGAATGAAAGAGTGAAGAATGCCATTCTATGTCAATTAGAATATGTTGAATTTACTAAGGTAATGCAGTGCACCACCACGAAGGAAGTATGGGAAAATTACAAATTATTTATGAGGGCGATGGCAACGTAAGAAAAGCCAAATTACAAATGTTATCTGCACAATTTGAAATCCTCAAAACGAAGGAAGTAGAAGACATATACTCATATTTTATGAGTCGATGGAATAATGAACTCCATAATAGTGCTAGGAGATATAGTTAAAGATAATGTTGTTGTGCAAAAAATCATGAGAACTCTTCCAACGTGTTTCAATCCAAAAGTGCCAGTTCTTGAAGACAGAAGTGATCTAAATGATATGACCAAATATTTATTATATGGGATACTTATAGCATATGAAATGAGAACTGAACCTCAGAATGGATCCATAAAGGTAGTTGTGTTCAATGAAATAGGAAATCATAAATCAAGCAGAAATGAATGCAGAAATATAGTTGACCCTACAGATGAAGAATAGGCTAATTCTGTAATAAGACTAAAGAGACGTAAACGTAAGTACCAAGGAAAATTTCCTTTTAAGTGATTTAGATGTGGAAGAATTGGAAACTTTGCTTCCAAATGCACATATGATGAAAATTGAAAAATAGGAAGTAAGGAAGAGGTAGAGCATCGAGAATGAAAAGACAAGCATCAACAGAACATGGATATGAAAAAACTCCAGAAATAAAACAAAAGCTTGTACATCAAAGAAACTAGCTCTTAAAATGAAGAAGAAACTTATAGTCCAAGAGATGTGCTATTTATGGCCTTAATCCAGGATGAGAATGTGTTAGAAGGAAAATATTCAACCAAAATAGCTCCTGCAAGCATATCCAAAATAGAGACGGAATGAACATACAAGCGAATATATATACCATCTAAAAATTCCGAAGAAAAGAAAAATTAAAGAGGTTCAAAGCAAGTTTTCAAGATGGAGACAGTGGTTGATAACCAAAAATATTTGTAGGAAGTCAGACGAACTATGTCAAAGCCTGATAAATCTAATTTCTCTGAAGGTAGTCCAAAGTCCAAAGATGAGACAGTCTTGGTGTCAATTGGGAAGGTGAATTAATTAGCGCTCTATATGAATTGAACAAGTCAAGAAAATAAAATAAAGGGTTTAAGGAGCAACTTCAAGAAGTAGAAAAATTGATCAAGCAGAATAGAGATATACATGAAGATTTGAAGGATAAATTGAAAATCACGGAAGAAGAATTGCACTATGCAAATGGAAAAACTAAGGAATTAGAAGAAAACTAATGTGCACCTAAAAGGTCCTCGAAGAAGTAAAAAATGATTAATGAACTGCTATAGATTGAGCTAAAGGAATCATACGCAACTCAAGGAAAGGTTGAAGTAAGAATTGACACAAAAACTCAACACAAGTACAACAATAGATCAGTTATCTTGGAGGAAATACTAAGTCGTCAACGATATCCAAATGAAATACGGGTATTGGAATTTTGGAATTTGGTAAAGACATCTACGCCAAAGAACTCAACCATCGGGACACTCATCACAGAAACCCTGTACTACCCCCAAGGAATGAAGTAACTAGGTATGTGAAAGATTCTAAACACAACAATGTAATCAAATGTTCGAGATGCAATTTTGTAGGACATATCGAAAGGTACTATCATTCTATAAAATGCTATCTGTGTGATAAGTATGGCCACAAGCCCTCCAAATGTTCTCGAAAAAATCAGTAGCGAAAATCAAGAAGTTTTACAACTCGGATGAAAAGAACAGATGTGTGTTATAAGCATGACAGAAGTGTACAAAATGAAAATTCCAGGAAGACATGGGTGAAAATTACTTCTTAGGAACATAACAATAACAATTGTGGAGTATCGGCAGCAAGCAATTGCTACTAACACTAATCTAAAAGGATTATGTAGAATCCTTGAGTTCAAAAACAGTTATATTCAAACACTCAAGGATTAATAAATAAGTAGACGTTCATTAAAATTTATTTGAAGAATTTTTATGTACTATTACTATTATACATGTATAAAATAGTAGAAATCAAATATACAAGTGACACACCATCATTGGAAAAATGGAAAGTTTTGTATTATATTCAAAATTATGGGTACAAAATTGTGGAGCTTTGAAGCTCGTATTACATCAGGTCTCTATTGGGTACCAAAATAGGAAAATTGAAGAAAAAATGAAGACAACTAAAGTTGGGTCACATATGAAGTTCCAGGTCAACGTCTTCAACATGATTGGAAGGAAAAGGTTGAAGATGCAGACTTAACTCCATTGAAATCGGCTCTACAAGTTCAGGAAATTGCAACAGGGGAAGAAGATTATGTTTTGAAGATAATATTGCTCAAAATATCAAGTGTGTGTTGTTGTTGATGTTCCAAAATTTCCACCCGCCTACTCAAATTTTACAGCGTCTCGGAAGTAGTTCAGTTGAAACATGATTGTTCACACCAAGGCACTAAATTAGACTTCGTTACCTGATTCTGCCAAATTCTGATGTCCATTCATATGCATCTAAAATATGCTTGTTGTGAGTGACCGATTGTGAGAATATTGTCAATATTATTGTTTAGACGCTGGAAATAGGTCATTGTGATGAGAAAGGTATGCAGAATTGAAAATTAAGACGTAAATAATAGGACAATATTGACAAAGTAAAAACCAGGGTGGTGAACAAATTGAGAATACAACAAATTTATGAAGTTGATCAGCCACTTGAACATAAATTGAAGATACGTTGAAGATGAATAATTCATGCATTGTATAACCCAAGGTGGACCACGTTAAATTAAAATTAAATGCATAGGATAAAGCGTGCTTCGGAAGAATGATGATGGAATAAAAATGATAGTATGAATGCACCATGTGGAAAACACTTTGGACACTTCAACTTTTTCAGGAATGCGAAAATTTGGAAATATGTGTGAATTTATTGCATGAAGTAAAAACACCTCTTATCTCCGGTCCAAAGATAAGACAACTAGCAGAATCTATAAAGCGACATGAAGTTAGTTCGCTGCAAGTAACACAAATACAAAGTTATCTACGACATGGGAAGCACAAATCTAGGGGGATAAAACAATGTAAAAGGTACCTTTTCCATTGATGTCAAAGGGGGAGAGAAGCCAAAACTGTGAGTGGGAGAGAAGATGAATGAAGGACAACATGAGTGAAGCTAAAAATGAAGAAGATCCCAATGAAAGGGGGAGAATTGATAGGGGGAGCCTAATTGTGTTGAGATCAATGACAAAGGGGAAGATTGTTGAATATTTTTTTCCATTAATGTCAAATATCAAAGATGTTTCAACAAGATGGACAAGACAAGTTGAACACTTGATGGACAAGACAATTTGAATATATGTTGTCACTTGATGTCAAATATCAAAGATGAATTGGTTGAATATATGATCAAAGATGGACAAGATAGATCAAAGGTGTCAAAATATAAAAAGATGGACCAAAATTCAAAACCCAAGAGTTCCAAGGATCATCATGACATTGGTCACATTTGCACACATATTTATGTGCATATAAAAAGAATAATTGTAAACAACCATAAGTATGAGACTTGTGATTTAAGAAAATTATGTGTACAAAAGTCCCACAAGTGTATTGGCATTTCTGTTTCTTAAACCACTAAGATGAAGTGCAAAAGTGTCACACTGATGCAAACATTAACTTGTCAGAGATGCAATCCAATGGGAAGATATCTGAAGTAAACGAACTTCACCAAGTGGACACATCTCTTGAGTTAAAAATATCATAAATAAGAAGGATATGGTCATGGTGAAGTAATATTGTAGAAGATGAAAATCTATTTTTTTCATAAGCTTTAGAGGTTTTTGTTTTCAGGGTATCAAAGGCTTGTTGATCGCTTATGAATATTCTTTTGGAACAGAGTCATAGTGCAGAATGAGCAACACTAGTTGGTATGATACAAAAAAATTCGATGTGCGAAGTGTATGTATAATTGTGTTGAGAGTCTTCTATAATTACATATACATATAGGGGTGGCAGGTGCGGGGGGGATCCTATTCGATCTCAGAGGAGAAACTGAAAAAACATTTGCTTGGGGCTTGGGTCATAGGATGAACAAAAAGACCGAGTGGTTGGCTCTCTTGCAGGGATTGGAAATTCTAGCTAATACAGATCACTCCAGGATAGCGATATTTGGTGACTCAAGACAAGTCATATATAAAATTATCAATGGCTACACCTCAGGCTCCATAAAGTGTAGACGGTTGTATGAAAAAATTATTCCTCTCCTATTGAACAATTATGGATTCTATCACATTCTTCGTGCAAATAATGCCTCAGCATATGCTTTGGCTAACATAGGGGCCTCCTTTCCTCAGGGTCACTATAGTCTCAATGTCTTAGGCATAATAATTAAACCTATACCCTAATGTCTTTGTGGTATCACCCCTCCTTGCTCACCCATACCATCTTATTTCTTGTTGGATTAATGGTCTTCAAGTATGGTTTATTCCATGCATCTCACTTAGCCGACGCGTGGTATCCACTCTTCATCAGCTTCTCCTTGATCATGGCCTCCTTAATGATCCATCCCCCTCAGAGTTATTTCTTACACAACTCGCACGCTCCAGGTCTCATCATCCTCTGCGACATGGGTTCTTCCAGAAGTTTCCCCTACCCCCATGCCCCTCTTGTTAACGTAACTATTCCTCATTGCTCTGCATTCTCTCTAGAGAAAACCTTGCTGGCTATAATCTCTGGCGTCGATGAAGGCATTGTTCAATGGATCCCTTGGGAGTCCTTGCCTCTGATCAGGGTTTTCGTTAAGGAAAGGCTGGCTCTTGCTGCGTTATTGACTTGCATTTGCTCTTTGCAAGTTGTTGGTCCTTTGTGGCATTTAAACTCAGGCTTTGCGTTCAACATTCCCATTTTTAGAACAGTCTCTCATTGAAGGTAACACTTTGATTTTTGAGTGCAATTGTTCGGGGTGGAAGGAAGGAGTGGTCGGTACTCTCTCTTGCCACAGCAAGAAGGATAGTGACACACTGCAGCAAGAATTTACAACCCTCATATCTGCTTTCGGTAGTCTAATTTATTGTGAGCAGGTTCAAGAGCTCACAAGTTCATATAGGGACTTACTCAGTAGTTTTTCTAGTCTTATTCTCTCTAACCCCAATCCTAGCCAAGACAGAATAGACCATTCAGGTGAAAATGTCGGCCTTTCTAATCTGAAGAAAAATCTAAGGCATCTTTACAAAATGGTGGCTATTAGAATCATGGACAGTAAAGAGATAGCTCAAGAAATTGAGAACCTGGTAGATGTGGTTGGCTACACTTCCTATCAGATCAGCAATCATGACTCCAGGATTGATGATACAGAGATGAATCTAAAGGAAATAATGGGGAAAGTGGACCGCATTCAGGAGGACCTTCAGCGTTTGGTGAAAATGAACCAAGGAAGCTAAGCAAATGAAAATCCTCCAGGGGTAGCTCAACATATGGAGGAGGAATTGGTCGTTCAGCCAATGAGGCACCCAGGCAACTTTTAATGAATTTGATATTCAGTCTATGTTTTTTTGTTTACTTCTTAATCAGCAATTTATTCGGGTGTATACTACCTCTGTTTCTAACAGCTATGTAAGAAATTTGTTTGGCTTTTTAAGGTCAAATATTTGGCCTTGTTTTTCCTTTTCATTTTCAGAACAGCATGAACTCCTCTGTGAAAGCTTTTTTGTAATGTATGGTTGTGCACAGGCTGTTTAATATTAAACCTTTCATAGTTTCTATTAAAAAAAAAATATGGATGTATATCAACTGAGAAGACACGGATAATTGTTATCTTCACACGTCATGTTTTGCATAAATTTATGATGTGGAAATACGAAGACATAGTTTGAAGAAAGGTATGACGTGGAAAGACGAAGACATAGTTTGAAGAAAGGTATGACGTGGAAAGATGAAGACATAGTTTGAAGAAAGGTATGACGTGGAAAGATACAGACTTTTTTTGAAGAAAGGTCTAACGTGGAAGGACGCAGACATATTTTGCAGAAAGTTCTGATATGGAAAGATGAAAATGTATTTTTTGAAGAGAGTTTTGACACACATATTTAGATGCATACTCGTAGATGCGGATTTGAAGTATTTTTGGACAATTGTCTAACGCATATACAAATACGTATATCAACGATTACAAAATTTCTGTAATTAGTAGAGGAAGATCGGAATTATTTGGGAAACTGGCTAACACATATACATAGATGCAAATCAAAATAATTCAGTAGTTGCATTTTTTGAAGGAAGAATATTTCTCTAATTTCCATACAATCACATTTCATATCAGGGAGGCAGTGTGGAGCAAGGATCAGGGAGATGAAACCTCCTTCTAGTGGGTGTTGGAGAATTATTAGGGTGCAACAACATCCTTTCTATGGATGTAGACAAAATTTAGGGGATCACAATCTCATTCTAGTGGGTGATAGAGAACAAAAGGAATTTTTTGCATGAGTTGGGAATCCCAGTTGCCCTACACCCTAGGGGGGATTTCATCACAATTTCCTAGTAATTTTGGCCTTTTTTCATCATCCCCGAACAAGGTTGAAGAGGTATAAATTTAGATAAAAAACAATGTCTATAAACAACCTTTGTATGTTTTAAGGCTCACCGTACCATTTTCTTTCAAATTCGGGACCATTTGGTGAAAGTTGGAACCCTCTATAATCATGACTAGTTAAGCTCGAATTTTGCCCAAGTTGTAATTTTCTCCAAAATTCCAAAAAGGGACACTACAAAGCTACATCCACAAATAAATTTCCAAACATTTTATTATTATACCTTCCCACAAAAATGAAGCGATACAACCTGCAACACACCCAATGCACTTCCTCTTTACTCTCTCATAGTCTCTCTCACACAATCATAGAGATTGTTTTTCACAATGGTACAACATAATACACAGTCGTATTACAATGCTTTCCTTTTATAGGGGTATTACCATGGTAAAATACCACAGGTCACCCAATACCATGGGCCCATAAACTGTTGGCCAACAAACATCCCAAAAAAAAATATTCGGGGGCTCCATTCCCAAACCCCTGTCAGGGGCCCGCTGGCCCCCAGACCCGCCAACTGGGGGGATATTCCCCCCAAACCCCCCTACTAGGACGAGTGTATATTAAAACTAGGGTACAAACAAAATTGAATAATAACATATATGAATCAGGAAGGTCAAGATCCACATCCAATAGTGTCCCACTTGGATATTGATTGCAATAACTCCACCATTGTTGCACTTGTTCAACTATGCTCAAACCTTGGACCAAGAAATTTTCTCATCTTCACCTTCATGCTTTAATGGAAACAAAAACCAAGTAGTAAATCAATTTCTCTCTGGTTACTACCATTGTCAACATGTCTGCAGGATTCTAGCTAGTATGTATTTTTTCCAACTTTAACAGTTCATCTTCGAGAAATAAAATAATGAAATGGTACTTGAGTTGTATATGTTTATTCTTAGAATGGAAGGTTGAGCTATTTCCAATATGAATGGCACTCTGGATATCATTATACAACCTAGTATTGTCTTTCTTCTTACCCAATTCCTCCATGAACCTCTACAACCAAATCATCTCTTTACTAGCCTATGTAGCAGTAACATACTCTACTTTCATTGTTGAAAGTGAAACAAACTTTTGCAGTTTTGAAATCCAACTTATTGTTGTTCCACCTATGATAAAAACATACCATGTGGTGATCCTCTTGTTGTCTTTATCACTTTCCATATAGGTTTCGACATATCCTTGTAGAACAGTGTCTGAACCTCCAAAACATAATGCATGAGAAGTGGTACCTCTCAAATACCTGAGAATCCATTGTACTACCATCCAATGCTCTTTACCTGGATTGTTCATATGCACGCTCAAAACTTCCACTACATGTGCAATATCTTGACTTGTGCACACCATTGCATACATCAAGCTTCCAACTACTGATGAATAGGGAACCTTATACATGTATTATATCTCCTCATTTGTATTGGGACACATCTCCTTACTTAGTTTGAAATAGTTGGCCAAAGATGTACTATTTTATTTTTCAATATGCATTCTAAACCTCTCCAACACCTTTTCTATGTACTCACCCTCAAACAATGTCAATTTTTTATTTTTCTTGTCTCTTGTTATTCTCATACCAAGGATTTGTTTTGCGGCACCCAAATCCTTCATCGCAAATGAATTATCTAGTTTCCTTTTGAGAACATTTATATCATGCATTTTAGACCTTGAAACAACCATTTCATCCACATACAATAAAAAGATAATATATCTTCCATTATCTAGCCTCTTGAAATAAACATAGTGGTCAGAATGGCATCTACTATAATCTTGTTTTTTCATAAACTTATCATATTTCAAATACCACTATCTTGGAGCTTGTTTCAGTCGATACAATCTCTTCTTCAACCTAAAAACCAAATTCTCCTTCCCTTTGACCTCATACCCTTGTGGTTTCTAATATAAATCTCTTCCTTTACATTCCCATGGATATAGGCCATTTTTACATCTAACTATTCAAGATGAAAATATTCTACCACCAATAGACTTAAAATAGTATTAATTGAATTCATTTTAACAACAGGAGAAAATATTTCATCAAAGTATATACCTTTCTTTTTTGCAAACCCCTTTACAAAAAGTCTAGCCTTGTATCATTGCTTTCCTCCTTTTTCCTTCAACCTATAAACCCCTTTATTCTGCAATGTTCTTTTACCTGCAGTAAACTCAACTAAATCCCAAGTTTGGTTTCTTATCAATGAGCCCATCTCCTCATTCATTCCTTGCTCTCTTTTCTTTTTAGTTTCCACCTACATTGCTTCTTCATAACATTTTGGTTCACCAGAATCAGTCATCAATAAATAATACAATGAAGAAGAGAATCATTCATGGGGTATACTTATCTTAGTAGATATTCTTACACTTGCATGAGTTTGAGGTACCTGTTGTTGTTCCTGATTTTTTTATACCTTTGGAACTTCATTTTATTTTATTTCATCAAGCACTGTGTACTCTATTTTTTCCTTTACCTCTTCCTTTCCCTACAATTGATCTTTGTACATAACCTTTTCATTAATACTACATCTCTACTCCTAATGATTTTGTGATTTTCATAATCCCATAAGCAATAACCAAAACCATCAACCTTATATCCAATAAAGGTGCATTTCTTGGATTTAGCTTCAATCTTTGTTCGATTTTCTTTATCAATATGGACAACTGAATCACAACCAAAAGTTATCAAAAATGAGTAATTTACCTTTTTACATGTCCATGTCTCCTCTAGAATGCCACCATCCAAAGCACTTGAATGATATATGTTTATTAAAAAAACAAGAATATCTACATCACCATATCAAAACTATAAGGGAAACCCTACATGCAATATTATACACCTTGCATGCTCCATAATCGTCCTATTCATCCTTTCTAACTCGTCATTTTCTTGTGGTGTTCCTGGGACTATCTTCTCTCTACAAACCCCATGGTATGAATAGTAACTATCAAACTTCTTTCTAGACTATTCACCCCCATTATCAAATTTGAGACACTTTAATCTTTTCCCTGTCTCATACTCAACTAAAGCTTTCCACTTCTTCAAAGTAGCAAACACGTCATATTTATGTCTAATGCAATAAACCCAAGTTTTTCTAGTTACATCATCAATAAAAGTAACATAATAACGAGATCCACAAAGAGATTGTACATTATCCGATCCCCATACATCTATATTGACAAGCTCTAAATTTTCACTCTTCTTTTGTTTTTCAACCCTAAGAAATATGACTCTTTTATGTTTTCCATAAACACAGTTTTCACAGAATTCCAAACTTACCTGCTTCAAATCTGGAAGCAATTTCCTTGAGTGAAGAATTTACATCCCCTTCTCACCCATGTAGGAAAGCCTATGATGCCAAAATGTTGTACCTATTTATTTGGAAGTTACAGATATAGAATAATCAATATTATGAGGAGATAAATACAACGTACCTATCCTATCTGCTTTTTCTATTATCAGTGCTCCTTTAGTGATATTCCACCGTGTTTTTCCAAACATAGACAAACAATCACTATGTCCCAAATGCCCTATTGAGATCAAATTTATTTTCATAGCATGAATATGCTTTACATCTTTTAGTATCCATTCATTTCCATTATTTAGCTTAATCCATACCTTACCCATTCCAAAAAATTTACATGGTTCATCATCACCCAATAAAACATGTCCTAAACCACCCAGAACATAATCATTAAAGAAATTCCTATGGGGTGTAGCATGACATGAATCTCATAAATCTATTACCCAGTAATCACTAGTATTATTTAATGCAAGAATCAAATCATCTTGTAACACATGACCTGCTACATTAGCTTCCTGAGTAGTCTCATGTTGCTCGTCTCATTTCTTCTTTGGAGCTATGTAGTCTTTCTTTATATGTCCTCTCTTACCATAATTCTAGCACTCTATATTTCCTAGTTTGGACTTGGATACCCTTTCTATACTTTTTGTGATTTCCTGATCTCTTTCCTCTCTCCATTTGTCTTCCTCTTCTCTCCATGGTCAATGCATTACTAGATGTCACCCCTGCTATTTTTCTTCGAATTTCCTCGCTATGAATAACACCAACAACATCATCAAATTTAAGAGTGTTTGAACTAGAGATATATTTACTTACATCCATGACCAATCCATTCCATATTTCTAGCAATTTGCAAAAAAATAGAAGATCCCTAACCTCATCATCAAGGTTCACTCCAACATAACTTAGCTGATTAGTAACTGTATTAAATTAATTTAAATGGTCAACAATAGATTCACCTTCTGACATATTTTGACATCTTCATATTAAATAAATGCTTCATTAGAAATATAGTGTTGGAAGTCGAGCATTTTTCATAGCGATTATCCAATGCACTCATCACACCCTCCATTGTCTTTTCTTTTCAAATGTTGAAATCCACTGACGAAGCCAGGCACAACCATATTGTTCCTAGTGCCTTTCTATTAAGAACCTCCCATTCTCCCTCCTTCATAGTCGTCGGTTGTTTTTTTTTCAGCTCAATGGTAGGAACAAATCCTTCTAATACAAATTGTCCTCCATTTGCATCTTCCATAACTAGTAGTTTTGGTCGTTAAATTTCTCAACCCTAAACTTCCCTTCTTCCACCATTTCTCCGACTCAAACTAGGATCCCTTCTTTCTTCGGAGCTTATAACCATCCCAATAGACCTTTGGCTCTGATACCAATTGTTAGAAAAACAGGATAGCAAAGAAATAACAATAAACAAGATGCAAATATTAAAACATAAACGCATTACAAGAGAGACACCAATATAACATGGTTCACCTAGGATGGGCTACATCCACACAGAAATTTCCAACCTTTTTATTATTATACCATCTAGAAAAAATGAAGGGATACAACCCGCAGCACACCCGCTGCACTTCCTCTTCACTCTCTCACAGTCTCTCTCACACAATCACAGAGATCATTTTTCACAATGTTACAAGACAATACACAACCGTGTTAGAATGCTTTCCTTTTATAGGTGAATTACCATGGGAAAATACCATGAGTCACCCATTACCATGGGACCATAAACCATTGGCCAACAAACATCCCCCAAAAAAATATTTTGGGGGCTACTTCCCCTGGCCCTCTTTCTCGGGGGTGCTGCCCCTGCACCCCACTACTAGGACAAGTCTACATTAAAATCGAGGAACAAACAAAGTTGAACGATAACATCTCTAAATCAGGAAAATTAGGCTCAATAACCAATAGCTTTAAATGGAAAAATATGGAGTAATGATTCATCACGGTCCAATCCTAAATGCAATCTAATCATTCAAATCAAATCTTTAATGCTTAGGGAAATGGGTCAGGAAACAAAGGGAAAACTCAGGAGATTTCTAAGTTAATATGTAGGAATGATTTAAAAATTGTAAGATGTCATTCCCTCCCCCCTCCCGGACACAATGGGTTACTCTACCTAACTCAAAAATTTGCAGGAACAAAGTATGCAAAACATGAACAATGATTAGTGTAGACACAAGTGACTTTCAAAATAACCAAAACCCAAAAATTTAACTCTACATCTTGATCTACTACACTCCATGTGAAAGGAGTGTTGAATAGTTGAATTATAAGGCAAAGACATAATGCTTCAGGGGAGTGCCATTCACCCACCCTAGTCGAAGAACTCCATTAAGTTGTGCAATCCTGATAGAACCAAACTTGCATATGTCTACGACAAAAAAAAAGGTCCTAACCTATTCATTTAAATTTTTCCTAGATGCTTGACAAATTTACTGTGATATAATACAACATGGCCTCCTTTATAAAAATGCTTCTTCTTGATCTGGAGATTGGGCCAAGATTTATGCCTTTCTTTTTTCCACATTTTCTTAAAAATAGACTAAAAACGTGGTTCTTCTAATTTCATCAATTATGCTATATGTTCTACAACTGACTCTTCATGAGTCATATGAGTGGCAAGTGATATGCATAGATTGGGGATGATAAACTGGGTAGGAGCTATTGCTTCTCTTCCTTAAACCAACAAAAAGGAGTCTTCCTATACAGGTTATTGGTTGTAGTTCGATAAACCCATAATGCTGCAAGAACCCATTCATTATATTCATCTCTATTTGTGGAACATACCTTATCTAACCCCACCTCCAAATTTTTATTGAAATACTTGATTGTAGCATTGGACTAAGGATGGTAAGGATTTCTCTTATGGTGTTAAATAAGAAATTATCATGTCAAGTTCACAATTGTGATGCTCATAAAGTGCAATCCTTGATCACTAGTGAGACTTCGAGGACTTCCTAACCGAGTAATAATGGTCTCATAAATAAACCAAATTATTGTTTTGACAAATAAATCCTTAATCGATTGTGCCTCAACCCACTCCACCAAATAATATGTTGCAATAATAATGTAGCAATCCTTTGAATGCTTTGTTTGATGGTTAATAGGCCCAATAAAATTGACAACCCATTTCTCAAACGGTTGAACTACGTGGACAAGGTGAACAAAAATATCATCATGCCAAGAGGGTTTTCCCACCCACTAACACACATCACATTCACAATCATAATCCTTAACATACTTGAATATGGTCATCCACCATAATATGTCTTGTATAAATTTTCTTGAAGTAGCTTTACCTCCAACATGCCATCCCACAACTCGCACATGACACTCCCACAAAATGTCCTTACACTCATGATCTATCACACACCAATGTATACAATACCAAGCTTGGTATGATAAACTTGGCAGGGACAATCGAAACTTCGTGATATCCCAAGAATCCATTTCTAAATGAATAAGCCTCACTTCCCACTGCTTTGTCAAGAACCTCATCACTGAAAGACGTCGAGAATGGATCATGAACACAAGATGAATTTAAGTTATGATAATCGACACAAACTCTAATTTATTCCATAAACTTCATATTTTGAATCATGATAAGCCATTCTTGCTTTTCCACATGGAAGATTAAGTCAGTTGAGAGAATCCTCTCTATTTCTTTCTCCACTTTCTCCATGGCTCCAATATTTAATCAATAAGGTTGGTGCTTCAAAGGTTTGGCATCCGTTTTAACACTATCTTTATTTCTCTTAAGTCACCCTAAATCTCTTTTAACTCTTCAAAAGTATATGAAAATAAATCCCCATACTCCTTCCAAAGGGAGATGACCTTAGACGCTGTCAATTCATCCCAGTAGTCCCCTATGGATTTCATTTTAGTTTTTTCATGCATTCCAATATTAACTTTTCACGGCTATAGTGGTTTCAGGTAATACTTTCCATATTGTTTTATCTTTGTGTCCCACGGACCCATCCAATATCCTTTTGATTCCTTGACTGTCAAATGGTGCAATTGTTCCAAATCATCTGGCTTGGAATCCTCTTTGTTGATATTTCAGAAATATAATGGTGACTCCATATTGTTGATAGGAATTTGTAAATTGAGAAGATCTTGGTGGAATGAGAAGATGTGTTGGTTTCCCATAGTCCACAACCTATTCGTGAAAATAATCTCCTTATTTATCTTGAAATCTTTTGTCACTAAGTTTAATTTCCCCCAAATGAAAAATCCTCACATAATTGTGATTGAAAAACCTTCCAACACCTGGTCTGTATTTGTGTTTCTTTTTGTAGATACAAGGATTTTGGAATAGGTCTCAATGCATGAATAAACTGGTGGGCCCAAAATTTTGGGTGCAGCTTGGTAGCTTCCCACTATTAGTCACGCCACTCAACATGGACAAAGGGGTATGTATTTCCATTATAAATTTCCACAACCTAGTTCAATATTCCCCTTGCAAACCAAGTTATATTAGTGGTCTTGGACACATTCCAATTAAGAAACTTATTCTGATGTATAACCCACGATCTAGCTAGAATACCTCATAGTGCCACAACCAAAAAATATACATTATGTTCTTCCATTACACGAGGTGTACACAATTTTTAGGTCTTCCAAGAAACCTATTAATTTGGTGACACCATCTTATACTAGAGAGTTTTAAACTTATATTCAAATCCAACGGACCAGATTTATCATTGGTCATTGGCGAGAGGAGAGCTCATGTTCCTTACTCTGCCATTCATTCATAGCCTCCTCGGAATCACTATCAAAAGAGTGGGCACTTCTCCAACTGTCTAATCCATCTACCATAAGTTTCACGTAGTTATCTATTTATCGTATAGTCAACCTGTAAATATTATCCAAGTCATATCTCTCCATGTTCTCCTGAATCGGTTCAATATAACTAGTCCCTTTATAAGGATCAATAGGTTATGTAACTTGCATACCTTCTACCTCGATTTTCATAGTTTCTCTTTTTACGTCTATCAAACTATAATTTTTCTATGCCCATTCTATTCCTATCAAGACCAAATAATGGTTGGTCTTACCCATGATATTGATCACTTCAAAGTCAATGAATGTCTTAACCCTGCTAAATCTACTTCTACATTCTCCATATATCCTACAAGGAAGATGTGGTACTAGTTTTCCATTTGCAACTAGATAGGTGAGTAAACTATAGGAGGGATACCAATAGCCTCCTAGGATTTCTTTCGGAGAGTTTTGACATCGGATACAATATATTTCATTACGTTCTTGATATCATACCCATCCACCTAAGCGTGAAGGTATTTATCTGTACTTATGCATGTTCTTTTTCATTTTCAAAATAGGTGAAGCAATCAAAAGTTACAAAGAGAATAAGTGACCCATGTTATTTAGAATTTGACATATGACCAAATAAAAATGAATAAAAATTATAAAAAAATGTTGTCTTCCTAAGGAAAAAATATATGAAATATGCACATATAGATCTATAATTATGTGCAATTTCATTAGCAAACATATGTAGATATTTGAGGTTCAAAACTAGGTAAATGGAAAAATGGACATGTGTTGTCAATCACAAGCCCAACCCATAGGTTTGACAATCCAAACCTAAAACCAAAGTAGAGAACTCATCCACCACATAGGTGGAAAAAATCATTCATGACAATTGTTTTTTAAATTAAAATATACACACAATAATAATGTTGTGTGTTTTTTTTTAAATAACATGCACACATTAAAAACGCATGTGCATTTTTTCTTAAATAGCATGCATGCCTTAATAAATGTGTGTGCATTACTTTTTCCTATATTCTAATTCCTTCTTATTTTCTACCTCTCTCTTTGTCTCTCTAACCCCACCTCTCTCTCCCATTCTCCCTAACCCCCCTCCTCCCTAACCCCTCTCCTCCCTAACCCCTCCACTCTCTCTCCTTCTCTCTATCTAACTCCTATCCTCCTCCCCATGACCACTAACTTCCCCATCTATATCACTCTCTCCCCTCCTCACCCTACCCCTAACCCCATCCCATCTCTATATCTCTCTTTTCCCCACCTCTCTCTCTTTCGTCATGCCCAAACCATGCCCCCAACTCTCTCTCTCTCTCTCTCTCTCTCTCTCTCTCTCTCTCTCTCTCTCTCAAAACCCTTAACAACCTAATCCCTCTCTCTTTCTTTCACGCAACCCCCAATCTACCCAAACCATTAACCACCCCAATATGTCTATATCTTCCACAACCGACATCCTCCCCTTCCTCAATCACCCCACCACCCTACTCTCTATATAAATCTCTCTTTCTATCTCTTTATCCTCATGTACATAGTACCCCAACCGCCTCACTCCTCACCCTGCTACACCTACCACATATCTCTCTATCTCTCTTAATCCCCCTTCCCCCTAAAACTAACGTCTCTCTCTCTCTCTCACACACACACACACACACATACTCCACCTATCCATAAACCCCCTTGTCTCTTTGTCTCTTCTAATCCCCTTTCCCACTA